>VDFB02365070.1:0-24719 GCA_007258455.2 Sequoia sempervirens
AAGACTGCTGAGGTATATATGATATGTCTTTTTCTACTCCCACTTACTTTTGCTTATACACACACTTTCACATACAAATCTGCATAAGATAAGCTTCTCAAATCTTCATGTATTCTTCTTGTGATGAATGATTTTTCCTTTTATTTCACACAGTACAATATTTCCTTCACAAAAATCTGCTTGAATTCATTCTTTTATATCTGCATACTCATATTCATATAACTGCTGCTGTGCATATGATTTTTTCTTTTTAAATGCACTCACACTCCCTTATTCACTCTTCATACATTTCTGCTTAATGTGTACACAAAATCTGTTTTCATTCATTTGATATTACATTCATAGCTCACATATTTTTCTCTCTACTAATCGCCTTTTATATCCTCATGTCTTTATATGAAGAAGCGATTGTTCAAAGAGAAGCGACACTTCATAATGAATGCTTGCTTTCAAAAAGGAGAAATATGTGCCTCTTTGTTAATGCTTGACCATACTTTAACAAACTAATCACTGCCTCTCTTATCTTGTCTTATTCATTTTGTCTCTTGCATGTTTTTGTCTTATATAATATTTGTCTTTTTATAAACCCAATCACTGCCTCTTTTAACATATAAACCACATGTAAGTATCTTTGACTTTATATTAAAGGCTGTCCCTTTATTAATGCTGCTTTTACTTTAATCACCACTTTTTTAATTGCTGTCTTCTTTTGTCACATCTGATTTTTGTCTTCTTCTTAATTTTGTCTTGTTGGCGTAACAATTAGCACCTATGGAGTGCGAGTTGGTACGGACAGCTATGCACACTGCGTAATGAGTGCTCTTCAAATTAGGGGGGGAAGCTCCCTCGTTGCGCTGAAAATGCGTGAAAAAGTAAAGTATCTAACTCCTATCTTTTTGACTGAACTAAAAGAGGCACAAGGTTAAGAAAACTCAGAACATTGCAGCTAAGGTTTTTCTCTGGTTTCGCAGATCTTAACTACAATCTAAAACTAACTACTTTAAACTATCCAGTCTCCTCAAGAAAATAGAGCATGAGGAAATGGAGCAGGAATGATTTATACGATAACCTCTAAGACAGGATTTCCAAGGAGGTGACGACACCTATCCAAGGCGTAGGCTGAAAGAAAGGTTATTGGCGATGACATCAAACGATGAACTCTACTTCTGAATTCCCAAGGAGGTGACGGCACCTATCCGAGGTGTAGACATGAAACAAAGCTTATTAACACAATAACAACAAACGATAAGCCTTAATTCTAAATTCCCAAGGAGGTGACAGCACCTATCCAAGGTGAAGATATGAAACAAAGCTTATAAACACAAGAACATGAAACAATGATCATCCAACCAAAGTGAACAGATACAGAATAGCAATATTACAGGCAAATCTAGCTCAGCATATATTACTATTGCGTGCAAAAGTTAATTACAAATGAGCAAAAACTCTTATTTATAGACATCGAAAGGTGTAGGGAACCCTAAAATCACCTTGAGTCAACTACAGTCTTGCAATGCATGCAAGATTTTATTACTAAACCCTAATAAAGCAAACTATACAGTTAACTGGAAAGTTACCATCAGTTAACCGGTACATCTAATCTAAATGGACATGTGCAAGCATGCACGTCCTTATTGAAAGCAAGTTAACTGGAAAACTACCATCAGTTAACAAAAAACCTAAATGAAAACTCCAACTGTACATAGATGTTTCCAAGACAGACATGCATGTGATGTGGAACAACAAGTTAACTCGGAAAGAAGCGCCGAGTTAACTGCCATGTCTGATGTCTATCCTGAAAAGTGGGATCTGGAGTTCACTGACCGTGATCTCGAGCAAGTAACCCCTCCACGAGGTTAGTGACTGCATCACTATCTGGAGCACATCACATGTCCTAACTGTCAATTCACTGCTTGTCAGCAACTCGAGCAATCCTAAAATCTCCGCACACTTAAACTGGCATTTCACTGACTGGTAACTTTGGCGGCTCCATAACTAAAGTGATGGCCACTATTTCTTCTGCAGCTTTATGCTTCTAACACTTCTCACGTTTTTCACACCTCTCTCTATGGAAGAGTGTTGCATGATGAAACTACGAAGTTTGACTGCAAAGCCTCTAGTTGTGAGAAATGCAAACAAACTTGCTGCACACGCAAAATTCCAACGGTATCAACCCTCTAAACTAGCCTTGGAAGGCTATCAGCTATATGAGGCATGAAACCATGTGGACTTGAGTGATTACACTTGTCAACCCTCCAGATACACTTGATACAAATCAGTGTCAGCTTTTCTGATGAAATCATGAATTAAGACCGATTTGGTCTTGAATTCAGTCTACGTGAATTGCATTCTAAAAAACTTTCCCGTTGACTATAAAGTCGACTATATTCTGATAATTTTCTCCGGTAGCTGAAATGTCACCTGATGAGGCTAAAAATAGCCTGCCGGAGGGCAATTTTCACCAAAAATTCTAAGACGTGGATTTTGTTCAAAAAATGATTCTAAGACAACCCACAACATCAGAATTGAAAAAAACACCATTTAGCTTGACATACAAGAGCTTTTCCAAAAAAAGCAACTGGGGTAGTAGGGGTTGCGGGGGGCAATTTTCTCAAGAAAATCTGAAATATGGGTTTTGTCCAGAAGATGATTCTAAGAGAACCCACGACGTCATATTCGAAAAACATCGACTTTTATTACACCATGCAAAGGAATTTCAGTTGAGAAAATCAAAGCCTCGAAAATTGAAGCTCTGCAGTAAATTTTCCTGAAAAATTCTAACACATGGGTTTTGTAGAGGAAGTCGTGCACAACCAACCCAGATGATCAGATTTGTCAAAAGTCGTTGAATCTTGGACAAGCGAACAAAACCTAAGATGAGAATAGAAGAATTTAAGACAGAAGATAGAAGTTTTTATGTTTTTCACTCTGCTTTTGCTAAAATCGCCATCTTGTTTTGAAGTTTGTTGATTAATTTGGACTTCTAACTGCAAGGAAATCTGAAAAATAATAACTGGAGTGCCTTCGAATGTTGACTGTTAAAGAATTCACTTGCTCAAGTGAGAAAATTCGCTTGATCTTCAATCTGTGTGAGAAAAATGGACACCATCTTGAACAAATAGACAAATTCGTAGCTCAAAGGTGCCAACTGCAAGAATAAAACCCTGATTTCAAAAGAAATCTTTTGATTAGAGCCCACTTAGTTCAACTGTCACTGACTCGGAGTCCAGAAAGAATAAAAATATTAAAATATTCAATTCACCCTTACATGCGAATTTGCAATTTAACATTAAAAAAGGCGCCAATATTAGAATATTGAGCAAAATTGCCTTTTTAAAGCTGGCATGCAAAAGACTGAAATTTAATATTATTTTAATGAGTGAACTGAAATCTCTGCATCCGGGTGTGTTCAAAAAAATTCACTGATTCCGAAAAGTCCAAATTTGACTCTCCAGGCGTCCATCTGCAAAAGTTATGAGATTTTTTGCTAACTTCCTACTTTATAGCTCGCTGAAAAGTTACAGTTGCCTCTATTGAGCTCTAATTTATGGATGCCTGATTGAGGCTGTGACTGAGCTGAGATATCCACCGCGAAGTCTGCAGAACAAAGATGAAATGTCTGTCGGGAGCTGCAACTACTAAAAACGACGTTTGATGCCTCAAAAAATTAGGCGCCTTTGATTAAATTGACGCAAGATCTCCATACAGCCATTTCTCTGTTTTTCCATCTGACGCTTCAAATTGCTGCTGCAGGTGAACGATGAATCCTGCTGACTAAATGATAGGTTCATTGCGTGACTGGAAGAATTCCACAACCAACGACTGCATGTAAGGCATCTGAAAGCTGCATTAGGAACCCCAAAAGCAACGGCACCCCTAGCCTGTGAAGGCGCAATCACTAATTTGACAAAAGTGTAACTTTCATCCGGACGCCATACTTTGACCCCTGACACCGAGAGCTGGAGTACTCCGATTCAGGCACCGACAATCTCTCTGCGTAGCTAGAAGCACTGAGAAGAGATTCTTTGGAGGTGACGAAGCGAGAAAACTACTTCTAAGACCTCAAAAAGAAGGGCGCCTTTTTCAAGGGAGTGTGTAATTTCCATACTTAGCCATTTTTCTAGTTATCTGTAATCTCCAGTGACCTCCACTGACCCTTCATGTACGGGCATTTGACAAATCCCGAGGGCTAACGGCTGGATTCATTGGATAGCTAAGAGGATTCCGCACAAGTCTCGTGAAGACATTGACTACTAAAAACCCCATCTGACAGGCCTAAAGGCTAGGCACCCCTGGCCGATAGAGGTACAGGTTTGACATTTTCATGTTTATCCACCCTCTGTTTTACGTGCTCACCGGAACCACTGTCACGGTCACTCAGCATGTTTGATGATCTTGCGAACGGATGTGTTGCGAAGCCAGACTGAATCAGAAAAGATCTCTGGGAAATGGGAACTACAAATTCATCCATCTAAGGGGTCAAATTCATGGGCGCCCCTAGGCTACAGGGGTGCAGAAATTGCAAACTTGACAGCCTCTGTGATGTGAAACCTCTTTGTACCTTCTGCTTCCGCCTTCGATTGCCAGAGTTCTGCAACTCAAATGACCTCGCTTGATAGCTTGCCAGAAAGCTGATTGAATTCCGAAGAGATTGAATGTATTTGCAACCAAAAAGCACTGAATCTGAACCTCCAAAATGAAGGGTGCCCCTAGGCTACAGGGGCATAGATTTCCTTTCTGCTAGATTTTTCCTCCATTTCGCTAGTATCTTCTTGTGAACACCATTCTGACTCAAAATTCACACTTGACTTACCCAAAGACTGTACTTTGACATCATTTTAACAAGATTTAGACTCTTTTTAAGCAAAATGCCTTAATGAAGCAAAAAATTGGTTTGGGTACAACATGTCTTTTATGTGGTTTTGTTTTATTCACTGTTCTCTTTAATAATTGCTGCTTCTTCAATAATCACATCAGTTCATTACATGATAATATCATTTAAAGAAACATATTTGTTACCAATTTAAATCACTATAGGCAAACCTAAGCTTTGATATACGATCGATCACTTAAGCTTTGACTAAAATATATATTTTTATTGAATGATTTTGGTTTGCATACTGACTACGTAATCTGAAGATTATAAGCAGTGCTCTGAAGGGTATCGTATGAACTATTTCATTGTCACTCATTGTGATTTCTGATTTTGTCTCTTCTTTCAGAATTGATGAATCTGATCCAGAAGTCATACTTATATATTTCTTTTCATATCTCATCTGTACTTTAATCTGCTCATAGGATCTGATAATAGTGCCTTCAGTTCTGCTTACTACTGCTTTATATCTGTTCTCATACGTAAATCTGGGCGCTAGCATTTAATTCATGTCTTCACCTAGTGGTAAGTAGTCTTTGTGAATCATTCTTACTTCTTGATTTGCCTAACAAGGTATTACAAGAGTTCTCATTTTTCTCCGTGTCATTGTCACTCTCAATCTGATCTTTATGACAACAAAAATCTTATATACACCTTTGACATCACCTTTGACATCAATGACAATATTTCCAACAGTCTGTTCTTCATTCCATCAGATGCATTGGAAATTTCCTCCACTTGGCTATGCAAAGGCACTGATTAGAACTTGAAAGTATGACATTCATGACTATGTCAAGCAAGGATTTGGCAATAATTAACAAGACAAGAAATCCCTTTCTTTTCACTCAAAAAATAACTTCCTACAAAAAAATGTGGGTACAAAACCGTGCATCTAATACATTGATGAATTAACTAACTTATGCCTAGCATGCATTATAAGGCACCCGGCCACCATCGCTCAAATTATAAACTATGTAGAACAGCAGCTTAAAAACAGCAAATATACCATCCATAGCTGAAATTGAACCAAGCAAAATAGAGCTGAATTGTCTTAATCAGTAAAATCAATGGGATCTAAAAACCATAACTGCTGAATTAAAACCAAAATTTGATCCTGCTAGGAAAAACCAAGCATAGATGTATACTATTCAAAATCTATGTACACAGACATTCAAATAAACTTCAATAGAGAACAACTAAGGGTGGCATGGAGATTACAACGAGCAAATGTTATTATAAAATGTGTAGGATTGGTACTCAAATCGTACCGTGAGCAACTTATACAAAATAGACTCCACATCTTCCCCTACATATCCTGCCTGCAAGCAGAGGATAAAATATGGATTAGAATGGGAAATGTAAAGTGGCATGCCCTCAAAATTAAATATACATCTCACAACTAGGTCTTTGTGAATAACAAAAGAATATTTCAGTGAGAAATTGAATACAGTAAAAATATCCCATCATAATATGCATTTTTTGAAAAAAACACAAAGGAAATACTACTCGAAACTAAAAAATTTGGAATTAAAATTATTTAGCCATTCTTCATCTTTGTTAGCTATGAAGCTTAATGTCATAACACTTTATGGCAGAGCCACGGAAAAGCACATACTAGGCAACTAAAATCATTTGATATAAAGATGCATTTAAGAAGCATGTCATATAGAGGGACTAGAAAATGCATTTATGTGTGTATGAGTGTGAGAGAGTGTGTGTAGGTGAGTGTATGTGTAAGTGGGTGTACATATCTCTTTTGGTGCGTGTGCATGCATGCACATACAATAGAAATCATATAACCAATCACTGCACTATATGAAATATGCTAACCAATTTTTTCGAAGGATTTACACAATACAAACCAGCACTAGCCAACTTGATTAGCGTTAGCATCAAAACTGAAATCCAAGCTTGAAAGAACTCAACGCCAAGAATGCACACTCAATCCCAAGGAAGGATAGGTGTTGTCATATGGCGGAGAAATTAAAGAACAATACTTGAAATGAAACAAACTCAACATCAAGAATGTGCACTCAAGATCCCACTAAGGGCGAGGTGCTAACATATGACGGAGTTATTAAATTGAAACTAGAAATGAATAGGCGGATAACTAGCCATGAAGAGCATTTCCACACTACCACTAAACAGTGGGGGGAAAATATTACAATTAAAACAATTCGTCCGCTGCGGCGGGCATCCACAGAGTTGTGGGGATTCACCACTTGAGAGTGGGTACAAGAGTAATACAAATCCAATTATCCACACGGCGGTAAACCATCCAGGGGTACTAATGTGAAATTAAAGAAAGAATTGCAGCAATAAAGGACTGGAACAGTACTACTGTTTACAGTCTTACAATATGGAAAAAGAGCTGCAAATTACATGAAAATTACAATAGATTCAATGTACCATGATACTGGATGATTCCATGTTAGACATCAACAATAAATGATGAAGAAAGGACTGAAGATTCAAACTTAAACAAGTCTGATGTAAAATAACAATTCTGGAAATTCTGATCAGCAACTGTGAAATTCAAAGAAATATTCACAACTCACTCAAAATACCTCCGTTTTGTGTGAAACGAAAACCAATGAGCTGCTGGAAGATAGGCGCCCAACATTAGATGAAGAAACAGCAACAAAAACTCGTAATTTAATTCTTACACGAATCCCAATGCAGCAAGAATGGTACGGCCTTCATGAGGGGCGATTTTGACAAGTAAAAATCAACAACTCAAAATTAAAATCTGAAACTCTCCAAAGATGGTCGCCTTGGGTGTAGGAATGGATTGGAAAAGTACCCACAAGCAAATTAAATTCACACAAAAAGCTGTATGCAAAAACCACTTTCAGCTGTGACTGCATCAGCAACTTCAAAACTGGAAATATCATTAAAAACTTCAACTGTTGAGCTCAATCTGCTAGTCTGGATGAGAAGCAGCAATGAAAACCAACTAGGTGTTGTATTTCAAACACGAAATTGGATTGAAACTAGGAGGTAAGCATCCCTCGAAGTAAAAACCAAGTTGTCATTTCGACAGCATAACATTAGCATAAATTCATAGATAATCAGCTCTTCAAACAGCAGCAATATATAAGCTTTTGTTGGCAAATGAAGCAACAAGAACTCTTCAAATTCCAAGAAGTTGAATCACTTCAACTTCCAAAAAGGACGCCACCTTTTTGCCTTTTACTTTTTGAAATAATAAAATATCATTCAACTTCCCCTTTAGACATCCATTTCATATTGCAACAATAAAGCATTTATTAAATAATTAAATGCTCACTTGACCCTTTATGTCCCCTTCTTTAAAACAACTTGAAGTCATCAAGCCTAGCGGGGTACAACTTCAAGACATGAAAATTGACTAAGTCCAAACTCACCAAGGAGAAAACCAAACCCAAAGCCAAACTAGAGATGGATAACAAGATGACTTGAATTGAACTGATGCCATCGCCAAAATTAGACTTACTAAAAATAGCCACGCCAAAAATAGTAAGTTTACCCTCAAAACCAACAAAGCGTAACGAGCGAAGCAAGACTTAATGAAAGTCGACAACCTAACCATCGCTAAAAATTAGTATTTACTAAAAATAGTAAATACCTAGAAATGCCACAAACCTCCAAGCAAGGAAACCCTAATTTCACTTTTGATCAACCTACAGATTTCCAGAAATAGGCTATCAGTCAAAGAAGAGCGTATGGCCAAAATGGGGACATTACACTATACCAGAAGGAAAAGATTCTGAACTAACAGCTCCAGCTACCTACATTTTCAACCAAATTTGTATAATTCATTGTATCAAACCTATGCATCAAAGAATAAGATAAATACAACAGCTGAAAAGTAGGAACACATGGAAAACCCCTCCCCGTAAGAGCATTAATTGATTTTATCTGTCCCTGGACCCCAATGGACAAAGAGTCAGCCCCTGAAGTTTTTCTACTTTATAGAGCATTTACAAAAATAATTGTACCAAATAAAAGTTATTTGGTTGGAGCATGTAGGACAACTCATGGCCATAAGAAATGTCAAAGCCAGATATACCTTGAGCCATCTTAAATCGGTGCCACGTATCACTTTTCATTTACATATTTCATCTATCAGTATTCTCATAGCATGTGTTTATCCTTTCGTTTTGTAATCTTGGTGCTGAGTTAGTTATCAAATATAGTTTGTTATTTTATCATAATACCTATTCCAAACTCAAAAACTAGCATGTCAGTTAATGTGATTGATAGAAAAAATATCAGCCAATTCTTTTTTGATTGAATAGAGGTTAAGTTTTTTTATGCAGCTTGAGCCTTTTAGAGGATGGAACGTTTTTGTGAGGCTCATATTGATGAAGAGTGTACAGACCCAACCTGCAGGTGAAATTTTAAATAATGAGACAAGTAGCAGGTTTTTACATATGCACACAAGTTAACACACATGCACTCGCACACAAACATATGTGTGTGTGCACGTGCGCACACATGCTCGCACACAAACATACCACACACACACCCATACCCACACCCACACACACATATATTCCTATGTATTTAGGTAGACATACACTAGATTGAATGTTACGTTTTAGGCATTTGCAGGCAGAGAAATATTTTGACATGACCTCCAAACTGTTCAGCTAATGTGGCAACTGTCGAGAGTTGATGTTGCTATTACAAAGAAATCAAAGGAGATGTATTGAATTATCTATAAGAAACTAATATTCAAGGAGGTCATGGCACAGATTATACTCTGGCAAGTCCTTCAGAGTCAGTATCAATGTAGAAAAGTAGAGGAGCTTACAAATGTCATTTTGCCTCTATCCAGTTACTAATAGCAGTCAATGAAGACCACAGTGAGAGACTGACACAAATTGGCTAAAACAAACAAGCACATAGGATAAACATGAATTTTAAATTGTTCAGATGACTTTAAGTGCTGTTAGAAAATTGTCTATCCTCAATTATTTTCTGCACAATCGGGATTATTTTAAAGCTATAATCATCTTCTCCATGAGCTTTCTGCTGACCAATTGGTATTTCTTTTGTTTCTGAAGATCCCAAAGATCACACCCTCTTTAGTGCATGGTAAAATCAAAGGTCAATTCATGTTTATGGTTTGTGCTCTTTTTTTAATTTGATAGAGCTTGAAAACACTTTGAGGTATAGACAGGTTGTAAGTGAATTGTGGACCTGGTAGTCATCCGTCGACATATCTGGAAACCCTTGTCAGGTAAATGACATACTTTGCAATCGCAGCATATTGTAAGGTTAAAAAGGAAACCCACATGGCATGTGGCATTACAGTACTAAATTATATGTAGCATAACCTTCATTGCAAGCTATCTCGATTTTAATCACTTGTGATATGGCTCAGCCAGGAGTATCAACAATTGTGATTTGAAAGCTCTTAAGTTGGCAACAGAAAGATGTACATATCTTAATTGGAATTTTTTGGTTTGTATATGCAACCCAGTCCTCATTTCTCTTGCTGTCAAGAGAATGTGTTTAATTGGTACTATACTTTTGCAGAACAAGCAATGTTTGTACCAAAGAAAGATGGGCAACAGAGAATGTGTAGACTTGAGAAAAATAAATTAATTTATCATTAAAAATATATGCATGATTTGTCTAGTATTATAAATTCACACTGCTATCATATGAGAATGTCTCACATACACGTTTTGGTAAAGAATCACACATAACATAGAGAACAATGAGAGCATGTCAAACATTAAATAGAGTATTTGCCATTAATCTCATCTATGACTAAACCTCATGTCCAGTTCATTCATATAGACCGTAAGAGTCATAATTGGATGGTGCAATTGAGGAACAACCTATTTGTCCTTCTAAAAAATCCACATGCATGAAACTCATAACTCTTTAATATAATTTATTACATCTTTTAGTCTCTTACAATGGAAGATCCTACACCTATCTGACCTTCTAAACTGAATCCTCATCCTTGACAACTCCTCTCAGCATGCATGAAGCATTTGGAAAAATGGTATTGGTTTGTGAAGTAGTCCTCTCTCTAGCACTTTGGAGTTCACTACAGTAAGACTTGCAAAATTAGTTGGAAAGATGGGAATTGCAGTGGAACTCATCCATAGGGGAATTCATGGTGATGTGTACTTGACCACCAAATATTTCTTGTGCCTCAATTTCTAAATCTTTGGCCATGATCTAATTCTCCCACAATATGACAGAGGTAAGCCATGTTATACTCATCCTAGAGATGTAGTCTATAATCAAAAAACATAGGCCATCACAAAATGCCATGATGATTGAAGTTCAAGATAAGTTGATTGGTCAATGGTTTACTGTAGAGTCTGATCATATGTCATGTTCACACACACTTCACCACTTTGCAACTTTGATTTGTTCACATTCATCCAAACATCTCCATGCAACTCATTGTCATGAGATTTAAATAATCCCCTTGGTCTTGACTCGTGTATGAACAGACATGCTAGACATTGAAATGATCCCATGCATCTCTCATTAAGCAAAATTACATCCATTTTTGTAACTAAATGAGATGGTCATGTAAATCTGGCCCTGCACTGAGGTTCAACTTCTTATTCCCCCAAAAGAAGAGGTTGCAGCATGTACTGTTTGCCGTGTGTTAGGACATAAAGATGTCCATTATCAATCTCTAGTTGAAAGGGTAACTCACCCACATGGTGCTTTACCTGCACCACAACTTCCTTTAACTAATCAAATGATCTCCCATCAAACTCTTGTTGTAATTAAACATCCATCACATCATATCTTTCTTGGGTGGAATTCCAGCAGAATTTATTTTACATACCTTCCCATGCATCTACTTCACATGCTCTATGTCCTCACGCATTTGCTCTACGTGCTTTATGTCCTCATGCATTAGTCTCATATGCTCTATTTCCTATGCATTAGTCCCATATGCTCTATGCCCTCATGCATTAGTCTTGTATGCTCCATGTCCTCACCTTACACATTTGCTCTGCATGTTCATCATTGGAATGCTCATTCAACTAAGTGCCATCATCCTCAGCCATGTCAATGGCCAAAATATCAAGAGAAAAGTCAAGATATTCCTCTCATGGGATGGCAGTTAGGCTAGGAGTATGTTTCACTTAAGAAGTCGAGTCCTACAAGCACCCATAGATGTAGATGTCAAGGGATATGATGTGTGTGATCCTGTCATGATTTTATTGGCATGCACAATTATTGTCGCGGAGCAAAGTCAAAGAGAGTGGTGTGACCTATGAAATTCTTCTCAACGGATACTTAATGTCCTCATCATTGCACTACTCTAAGTAGTGCATATTTCATTCATCCTAATCATCATCATACCCTCCATCTACATTGTTGCCATTACTTTGTCAACAAAGAAACAGTATAAAAACAAATGAATAAAGGATAGATTCAAATTTGAGTATAAACTTGCAAATATTTCTAAATAAAATCCACCTAATTAACTGACAAGCAAGTCACAAGCATGTATATTATTAATGACAAAAGCATACCCACAAGACTTACATTCATCTCATGATCAACATAAAACATATAAATACAAAAATCTTGGCGATGGAATTGGCTCATGCAAGAAGCCTAATAAATTTTAATACTCTTTGGTCAATCCCGGCTATAAATCTGGGAGGACTGGCATTGATCAACAGACAACTATATGTTGGTAATTTGCACCATATGTTTGTCTCACCGCTACCTTTGGAACCTTTCCTTGAAAACACGTTCATACCACAAAGTTCTAACTTCTTTTCAATGATGCCACACAGCTTTCATAGTCTCTGACTCCTCTTTATTCATGCCAGACATCTTTCACAGTGTCTTAGTCCTCTTGATTCATGCCACACAGCTTTCATAGTGTTTTGACTCCTCTTCATTCATGCCACACAGCTTTGATAGTGTCATTCTTGTTCTGTGCAACTATTCTGCAGCATTTACAAAAAAAGACGAACCAAAGGATATGGGTCGTTAGAGGACAAGGGGTAGAACTATCAAACTTCTTTAGACCTGAAACCGTATGAATATATGGTGCTCATCCAAAGCAAACCGCAAGACCATACACCAAAGGTACTCAAAATGAGGCAACCAACACCATCGGAGACAAAAACAACACACAAGACAACAACATTACCAGAGTCAAGAACAACACCTGATCTAAATGTCATTTGTTTAAAGACTAAGACATAATGATACATGTGAGGAGACTTCCTCAATGGCACTCAAGGAAGACCACACTATATTATTACAATTTTTAACAACTCAAACTCATTTACTGCTAAGGAAAGATTCTAACAACCAATTTTTCTGCTGAATATAACTAACTTGCTTTCATTCTAGGGTTTCCATATCGATTTCAACTAAATCAATTTAAATTTTCAACTAACTTCTAAGTTTTCAATTTCAGCTGAATTAAAACGACTAACTGTTTTCACCAACCATTTCACAGGAGTTCAATAACTAAATAACTGTCAAACTAGGATTTCCTTTAAACAAATAGTAATTTAATATTCAATAACTAATTTCCATAATTTTTCCATCTCAGCAGAAAGAAACATTTAACTATCTAACTGAACAACTGCAGATTCTAACAACAAACATTTAACTTCAAGGAATAACATTTATTTCTTAGATGAAAGTAAACTTTAATTAACAAATGCATGTACCTGGAATTATGAGTGAGAAAGGATTGCATTTGACATCATCTTCATGCTGATATACTTGGGCATCTTTAACAATGAGGAAAGAGAATTATCATCAAGGGCTTTACCGCCCAACCAAGACCTACTGGTCTCCCGAGTTTCTTCAACTGAAGAACTCAACCCTACACGAGGGTAATCAACAAGGATCAATTTATTATCATGCCATTCTGAGCCTGGTGTCATGAACCTATACCATTGGTTGATCCCTCCTCTGTAGGCTCCTCCTAACCAGAAGGATCATTCTAACCAGAAGTATATCTAGATCATGATAGTTGACTACTGCCTAACTGGCATCATACCTTGGCCAAGGATTTTTAATATTTTTGGCACTCCTGTGCCATCAGCACTCTCACCCTTGCTCGGCATTTAAAATCTTTACTTATTTTATTTAATATATCTTATATTTTCAAAGTTTCATCTTGCAACATGAGTTTCCAACTAGGTAAAATTATTTCAAAATTACAGAGATGAGAAAGGGTTTTAAAGGCTAAAACCCAAATTTCCTTTTTGGAAATCATAAGCAAATTCTTTCTTACATCATGGGAGTAACACTTTAACTTTTCTCTGCTCAAGGCAATCTTTGTTCTGGATCTAATTCACAATGACAAATTGTTAACCATTTTTCTCTTAATTCGAGGTTAAATCTTAACCATAAAGTTTTAAACATAAAGAAAGAGATTCATACGGCATTGTGGATTTTCAAGACCCACATATATTTATTCCTTAAAGGACTCGGGTGAGCAAGGATATGCACTTGACCAGCTTCTATATTAGAGAGAAGATAAGAAGAATATCCAGCTTAACCAGGCAGAGCAAGTCTTTCAAGTGATTTTCAATAGTTCAAACCAATTCCAGATTCAGAAGCATAACAAAGATAGAGATATATTCGATTGCAAGAATAGAATACGGTTCTGATTCTCCTTTTTAGAAAGATCATTTTCCAGACAAACCCCTGATGATAATAAAAGACTCGTTTCATTTTATCTTTCAAAAAGATGAGAAAGATTACTGAATTTATTTTTCTATACAAGGATGTTCAACAAAGATGGAATCATTGTTGCAATACATTGAAGAATTTTACGCATTACTTGCCTGAATATGAAGACTCAAAAAAGTTCCAAACTCTTTTCCTGTGAAGAATAGGTTTAGCTACGAAGCCACCGAAACTTTCAAACATGAGAGATGGCGTCGGCGAATTTAGAAACTAGCAACCACCTCCCGAAAGATTGAAGACACGAATTATTACCAGACACAACCACGTTCAACTTCTGAAAGTGTCGAACTGAGTCCAAACGAAACCCTGATTCATCTCACCTGATGAGTAATCCAAAAGACGAGCTCACAGAAGTCCGACTAGACCAAGACTGGCAAAGCGGCTACCTGAAAGATCAACTAACACCACCCCAGCAGAATTAGACCACTTGCCATCTCTCCTCTCCAGCTCATGCAGCGTGGCCTGAAACCACCAGCCCTGACTTTTGGCACCACCATGAGGAGAGAGGAAATAAATGCAGATGAGAGGCAAAGAAACTTGCCCAGATTTAAATGCATGCCACCTAGCTACAAACTCTGCAAGACTCAACAAGGAAATGGAAGCCTTCCTACCTACTAAACTCACCTCACAAATCAAAGCAGATAGGAGACACCAGAAAATGACACTTGGGCATCAGATGCCAAAGAATGACACTTCTAAATTCCCTCCCGTGGTAGAAATGAATCTACCAAGGCAACAAATACCCCAAAAGAGCTTCCTCTCTTGAACTGCCACTGCCAGCAGGCCCAGATGGCCAGGCTGGCCACTACTCCTCTGGTCAACCATCTCGCTTCCCACCTGCACCATAAAGGATACGTCGTTTTCAAAAACACACCATACAATCTTTTTATATTGCCAAAGCGCCTAAGAGGAAATTGATGATATTTACGTTAATTGATTTAATTTCTGAGTATTTAATTAATCAAGGCGGCCAAGGTTATGGATTCTAATACAACTATCTTATTGACTCATGGTGTATTATAAATTGATCCAATGTTTGAACTACGTCCCTCCCAATGAAACCAGAGGAAAGTGGTGTCAATCTAAAGCAAACTGTACATCTGAGCACCAAAAAGGTACTCAAATGTAACCAACACCACTGAAACAAAACAACAAGACAAATAAATATGTTCAGAGCGTCAAGAAACAACACCCCATCTAAATACATTGTTTAAAGACTAAGATACGATAACATGAGTGAGGACTTCCTCAAATACACCTACAACACTGCCACTAGGCTATTACAATTCCTAAAAGAACTAGAAAGACCACCATGGCTGACTAGAACTCATGGACACTATTATTTGGCTGGGCCAAGGGCACAACCACTTGGGGAATATTCACCAATCATCATCTTGTGATTTCATATCACAAATCATTTGTTATCAGTCTAGTCATTGAAGCAAAAAATGCCAAAAAAACGCAATAAATCACAGATCACCACCACCAGTGATTTATTCCCAAAAAGTTCCAAGTTTTTAAAATCGTAGTAAACGAATGTTTACTGACTTTTTCATGTTGAAACACATTTGAATCAGAAATAAACAGGATAAATCATCTCCAAAACGGGTTTTCTAAATCCACGTGCTTTTTTAACCCCTTTTTGGATTGATGCAAGCCTGCAAGTCTGAAGGCAAACAAAAAACACTTTTTTCACGGCATATGTCATTGCAGCTAGGGCAAACATCTCAACTGTTCTAAAGATGACCACAAGTGTGACAAAGGTGACTACAGTGACAGATTTAACCTCAGCTCTATTAACAAGTAATCACAGATTCACTTGTTTTGTCGACATGAATTCTAAAAATAAAACATTCTCCATTGATGGCAATCACAATATACATATCATAAACAGTATGCAAATTCTCTATTATTTTAAAAATTGTGGATCAACTTCTCAATAGAATTCCAAAATCTTCGAAATTGCAAATTATACAATTCTTATTTCTCAGTAAACAACCTATCTGCAACAATTTTTGCATATTACTCACAAGCAAGTCCAATTCCCTTGTGGACAAGAGGAAAGGACAAGGTCATCAATATTAACCTCCATTGAATTTGCAGCCTTTTAACAACAAATTGGAAAATTTTACCAATTTTCACATAAGAAACTGAATCTGATTGTAAGAGTTTTCTATGCAACCATTTTCCAGCTTGTTTGTATTTTTGCATCTGTTGATATAATTAAGATTTAGTCTGGAAGTAGAGTTAACAAATTTGGAACAATAAAAATTTCCAAAAGAACAAATTCATTGATGCCTAAAACAAGTATTTGCATTTACAATCCCATTTTACTTATAATCACATAAATGTTCGTAGAATCGCAATTATTTTAAAATATAAGTACAACACACCTTACATGCACGAGCCATGGCCTCTTCATATATCTAGATAAATTAATTTATGTTTTCCTTTACTTTATTTGCCAGAGTTCCAGTTAAGAAACAACTGCTTCAATTTTAAAAAATTAAAAGGATGTATTTAAAAAAGGATAATAACAGAAAATATTTTAATTGAAATTTTAAAAACTGTTATCATCTAGTTATTATTTATGCAAAATGTGGTATGCATTGTGCGATACAATGAAATCAGCAATATGAACATAATCAACAAAAAATTATATTACACAATTCATGGGCTGAACTCTCAATTTTATTCGCTTTCTATATTTGTATGCCATTGAGCTCTGGAAAAGGGTTTCAGCTTGGTTTTAGTCTTCTAGGAACGAAAACTCCCAAGGGCTATCATGAATTGGACGAGAACCCAATTCGCCTTTGAATGAGGAAGACCTACTTTGGGTCTTCGTTTGGGCTTCACTGGAGGAGTTTCAGGTGTTTAATTTTCAAACCTGAGTTTGCAGCAGTGTTATATCAGCATATTTTTTCAGATCAGGTGCAGCCATTGATAGATTGAGTCTCAACCAGGCCAATACTATCACATATTTGCATTCTACTTGTTAGCTGTACTATTTTGGCATTATTGAAGGAAGATTTCAGTTAGAGTTTCAGGGAATTTACTGGCAACAGGCAGTTAGGGTTGTAGAGGTCAGATTTATTGATTTTAGAGATTGTTTGGGTTAGCCGTACCATCTAAGGGGCAGCTGGACTATCATCAAGGGCAATCGTACCATCTTGTGATGCTGCTAGGGTATGGACAGCGTATTGGAGAGCCTGATCCGATTTATAATTTTGTACTTCTTTGGAATTCCATCAATAAAATTCATGTGCAAGATAGCATTGGACTCCGGGTATGACTAATTGATGAATGGTGTTCCTAAATCTTTAGTTTTACAATTTTATGCATTGTTGTTGAAAAAAATCAGAATTCAATAATTTATTTCAATCATACATATGCTTGCACTCTTGAGTTCAAAATCCATCTATTGCATTCAATTAATTGGCAAACCCCAAAATCAATCAATATAATCGGGAACGATTCCAAAAACAAACAAAAAGTTTAAACATTCTATCTTTCACGCACAAAGATTTTGAAAAAGACAAAAATCAGTAATTGGATCAAATTGGGGTTGGGGATCTTTCAGTGGTATCAGAGCCTAGAACCTGCCAACCTGTGGGGAAATTCAGTTTGTTTCAATTATAGGGCAGTTCAATGGCTACAATTAAGAATGGGAGATTGATACCTACTTTCCTTCTTGCCTCACCAACGAAGGAAAAAGTACCTTCAAGGAAATTTGGGCAATCTAAGGTTTCTTCTCCAACTACAAGTACAAAGAGAAGGCTTCATGTTATGGAAACACAAGATGCAATTATAAGCAACTACCATAAGTATTGCTCTCTTCCTAAAAAGATACAAGACATGCTCTCTTTCACACAATTTATGGGTGTACCAAATGAGGATAATGATAATTTGGTATCTACAAGTTCATATCAGCAGCAAAGAAAGAAAGAAGAATCAAAAGATGTATGTAACTCCGGCAATATGGATTGGGAGCCTAACCATTCATGCTCGAGTGACTTGGACAAAAGAGTGGAACCAGACTTCTTTCATTCCACTCCAAGAGACCACTTTCCATCCTTTCGGGAGATCCAATATGAAGTAAACATATCTGGTACAGATTATTTGCAGCAGATAGGTCATTTGCAGCAGTGTGAATGTACCAAGGGAAGTCACACGTGAGGTTATGGTTGAGGCTTCTTGTGCTTCTACCATTTAGAAGGAGAGTTACGGTGTCCACATGATGGAAAATCCAAAAGAAACGTCAACAAGGGAAGCAAGGAGCAGCAGTATAGAGATTGGGTTTATTTCAGTTGATCTTCATCCAGTTGATCCTACAAAAGGTAGAGAGGGAGAAACAGGGGAGCCTACAGGATAGGGTTGCACGAGTATCCTAGTAGGCAACATGGAGGTTATGCTTGGGGACTCTTTTGATAGTCCTAAGAGCAGTCTTACCTCTCTGCATGAGGATAGTGAATCATCATCCATTGAGACCACTTTTTGGAGTGATGATGAGGAGTTTGTGATGGGAACTAATGCTGCCTTAATTCCGGACCAACAAGAAGACACTTCGGAAGAATTTTTTGATGAGAGTCAAGCTCTCCATTGGCAGCCCACTACTTCAACTAATGAATTTACCTTTGTCCCTAAGCATGATTTGGAGAACCAACTTAAGGTTGGTGAAGATAAGATTGTTGCAGCGCTGTCCCATTTTGATCATTCCCATAAGTTGTTGGGAAATTACCTATGGAAGGTCCAACTTGAGGGGAGACATAGTGGCATTGAAGAGGCTTCATCTATTTCTGATTTGCAAGCGTTTAAGACAGCCATGGAGTGTATGAAAAATAATTATTTAGACCTTCTTTCCGATAGAGATCACCTACTCTATTTTGGTGCCGCGCTGAGGAGGAAAGAGTGGGAAGAGGCGAATAACTTACCACGAGCCAGTGGTGACAGTAAATCTTTGGAAGACTTTAAGTGACTTCATGGCAAAGAGAAAACTGATTGAGAGCGACGTGGAGTTGAGTTTGGTCGGCAGTTTCACCAAAGAACGGGCGATCAGCTCTACTGGCAGCCTCTGGAGCTGGGCACTTAAAGCAGGCGATTGAGGACAAGGAAATGATAAAGAAGAGCACATGATGAGGTCTGTAGGCAATGAGATGCAGCCTAATATGATGGCAGCCATGGACGAAATCAGTTTTATAAAATGAACATGTTGCATGATTTGGAATCAGACCAGATGAGAAGAGCACTCATTAAGGGTCTCAACTCTTTAAGGTTGTAGAGAAAATCACACATGATGCCACCTGGTACCGGTAGTCTCTAGCTTTGGCAGAGAACATGGGCGAATTGCATTAACCCTCTTGCTTATTCCCTGAGGTGATAAGGCACCTGGCAAATGGAGGAGGTGGCACTTAGTCTGAAATGAGCGGCGATAAGGTACATAGATGGATCGAGTACCTCATTGAGATAACTCAGTCTGATGGGGGACTAGATGGGCATAAGTATGGAATCTCGGCATTCAGCTTACACTTGGTTAGACGTGTGCTTGACAGGATGAGATATAATGCCATGCAGTTACTTACAGATAGAGGTTATGCCTTCATGCTTGCTAGGAAATTGTATGGTGCACTCATGAGGGAAGAGGCACAGATATCCACTTTGGTTGATGCTGAGAGGGATGAGGTATCTAGTAGTAGTAGTGGATCTACTACCATGGAGGACACCTATGGCATGGCTACAGGAGTAGAGCAAGGTGAGACAATTTCAGTTAGTCATGGGGAGCAGTCAGCTTGTGTTGAAGCAGTATTTACACCCTATGCTTCAAGTTCTAAGGCTCCTGTTTTGGATAGTGTTGATTTCGGACTTCCCTCATAATCCCTTGGTGCATTTCATAGTGATTTCATTGTGAGATTTGCACATTCCTTTGTATTCAGCCCACTTCCAGATGAGTTGATGCTCTAAGTGACACATAAGAGTGGGGCGAATATGTGGTATGTGGTGCTCCCTTCTGCAAGGGATGGAGCGATATCTGACAAAACCACTTTACCGCTTCTCCAGGATGGATGTATTATTGGCACAAGAGATAGAGAGGCAGGGTTTGATCAGATGGGAATCAATGATGAGAGGTATCAGCCCTCCACAATTGAATTGATTAGTGCAACTGGCTTTATGAGTTGGTGTCAGGTGCACTCTTCTTCCAGCCTTGGCAGTTGGAGAATAGAGGGGACACCAACATTTGCAAATGAGTATCTTTTCTGGCAGTTGTTTGGGTCCATAACCCACAGGCCCAGTGATCAGATGCATCGATGGTGGCAGTTGCGACATAGGGTGATAAGGTCTGTCAGGGATGGAGGATACCGTTGTTTTCAGTTAGTGTAGAGAATTGATCTTAGTGCATTCCACCAAAACATTTGGGATCCTAGTACCTCGTCAGATTGTGACCTAGTTATTGTCTCTGATGGAGGCAGTAGTATTACTCCATCACGGGGCAATGATTGAGGTAGATGGAGTTGTAGCCTATCAGGGTTCATTTGGGTCCCCGACATCGATTTGAATCCACTACTCCATCGTGACCACAATGCGTTGCTTCACTTTTTTTGACATGATATTGATTGTATTAGAGTGGGGCAATTAGACATTTGGTGGAGGTGGCCTATCATGCATCATAAAGTGATGGAGAGTGGTGTAACTAGTATGCCTGGTTACAATTCTTGTATTGATAACCCATTGTTTGAGATGGGTGACAATAGGACTTATGACAATCCACTTTTTGGGTTGGGCAGTGATTTTCAATTTGATGTTGGTGAGACTGCACTCACTGGACACTCGGAGACTCCTTGTTGTATGAGTGTTGTTGGACATGGAGGCTTCAGGCCACAGAGATTTGGGAGTCAGTTGACATCTTCTTTTGAGGGGAATACTCCCATTGCCAAGCATGATGCTATTCCTTTGGCAGAGTGTGCAGGGGACTTTGTTGGTCCATCGGTGAGCAGTATTATGCCTTTTGGGGCAGCAAGTAGCTAGGTGAGGATCGCTTCTCAGCGTAATCCGCTATGGGTGCACGATGTTTGCATGGATTCCGTGAGGTTGCTTCACAGGCTATGGTACATGAATGTTACTATCAGAGTGGAGCAGCAGTGTGTTCAATGTTGGCTTGAGGGTTACTTGCGTAACTACGTTTCAAGACCGCAGAAGGTTTGGGTGCGATGGTTGTATTTGGGCGAGTATTGTTGTAATCATAGTTGGCATACTTGCAGAGAACTCGCCGAGTCTTAAAAAACTCATGATTTTTTTTGAAAAACGAGTTTTTTCGAAGTTAACTCGCCAAACCCAAAAAATGAGTTTTTTCGAGTTTTTGAAAAAACTCGCAAGTTTTTAGTGGCGAGTACTCTCCAAACACTCGCGAGTCCGTGCAAAAAACTCGACTACGCAATGTTAAAGGCTGAAAACGTCTTTTATGTTGTTCATTTCATTTCAAAATCAGTTGATACTTTGTGTGAGGAGCTAAAAAACCCCACCCAAGCAAGGAGATATCATTTCCAACGATTTGCCATCGAGGAGAGTGGATTCAAACGCCATTTTGTGTGGATTTTGAAGGGAAATTCGATTCACAGGTAGGGTTTTTGTTTTTCTTTTTTGTTTTTGATTAATTATTTTCTTTCATTCTTCTTGCAAAATACTCATTCCAAATTGAAAAAAAGACATGATAGAGCACAAAGAAACAATTTTTTTGCATTTAGAATCAAAAAAACAAGATTCATCACAATCTTTTGTTGATTTTTGCTGATTTTTTTCATTTTTTTCACTGTTTTTTGAAATTTTCAGACCTAGGTTCATTTTTTGCGTAGAATGATAAGATTAGTTAATAATGTTAATTGATAATTCATTTAAACACATTTGTATCAATTTAAATCAAATTTAGCTCTAGATTTTTCAAGTTTTAATGATTTTAGGTTGTTTTTTAAATTTTTTTGTATTAAAAAACTAATATGTTGTACATATTTTTGAATGTGTAGATTGATCATTGATCAATGAATACACATTACACACTATAATGGCTTTTGGCTCTGGTTCAGGCTCAGCATCAGGTTCCGCCCCCGCCCCATCAAGTTCCACCCCTCGCACACCATCATCATGGGTTCCGAACACTCGTCCTGCAGGGGCTAGAGACCCTACATGGAAATATGGTATCAGAGGGCCAGTGCCTGGAACAGTTGTTTGCGGTGAATGCAAAAATACATATCATGGAGGCATAAATCGCCTCAAATACCATCTAGCAGGCATTCCTCAGCGTGATTCCAAGGTTTGTGGGCAGCCCAAAGAAGAGATTACAAGAGAGATGCTTGCCCTACTTTCACTTGCTGAGGAAACAAAAATGCAAAGGGAGAGGGCTAAAAAAGCCATAGCAGCATCCATAGCCAGTGGACATGCGCATGCCCATGGGACTCAGGAGCACGGGGTCGAGCACAAGGAGATAGAGTCAGATGAGGATGAAGATATTATTGGCATTGTGGGCTCTCTTCATGGTCCACGGATTCGCACTCATGCTACAGCCGCCACAGCCACACCATCCTCTAGGCCCCCCTTTTCCTCTAGCTCGACTAGAGTGCCAATGCCACCACCACCTTCATCTTCACGCAACCCACAGAGTTTTTTTGTGCCAAGAAACACACCAGGAGCACAGGTATCATTGGAGGCTACAGGGTGGAACAAGGAGGTGCATGAACATGCCAACATGGCATGTGCTGATTTTTGGTATTTCATTAACATACCATTCAATGTGGCGAGTAGTCCCTATTGGGACAATATGGTCACTTCATTGACAGTTGTGGGAAAAGGCTTCAAGCCACCTTCTCGCAAAGATTTGAGTGGGAAGTAAGTGACAAATCAACTTAAATTTTATGTTCTTTAATTTAAAATTTAAATTAATTTATTATTTATGTTGAATTCAAGCTATTTTTGTTTAAAACTTACAATTTTGTACTTATTTAATTATTTTACTTTGTACTTCTTGGGTGTTGCTCACAAATGCAAACCGAAGGGCAACGATGGTGAAGAAGCAAAACTAAAGCTCGGAAGAAATTTGGCTGCCAATTCTTTCTCATTATATTGATGGAAACTGACCAACCTTTAATTTTTTGGTTGTTTCAAAGGTGGAAGCGCCAGTTTTGAACTGTGGATGCTTCTAAATGTGATAAAAATCATAGATACATTGTGTACATTTACATTTAAGCGATGGAGGTGGATTACAATGTGGTAAGTCACGGCAGAGCAATGTACCACAGATGGCAATGTAGAAGGGATATTGAGAGAGACATCCATCACTTTGGTCACCTGCAGCGTCATTGCCTGAATCTTCTTGGAGCATTACAGGAAAACTTGTTTGGGTGGCACCGATTGTAGATGATGCAAGGAGCATCACAAAATATATCTACAATCACCCTTGGGTTCTTAATTTGATGAGAGAGCATACGCAAGGGAAGGAGTTGGTGAGATCGGGTGCCACAAGGTTTGCAACAATTTTCCTAACGTTGCAAAGCATTTTGGATTCTTTGGGCTCTCTAAAACAAATGTCCGTGAGTCAAGCATAGAATGACTCCTCATATTCAAAGAAGGCCAAAGGAGATAGAATTTCTGCAATAGTCTCTGACCCCTTGTTTGCACAAAAAGCTACAGAGATCGTGAGGGTAACTTCAAAACTTTGATTTTAATTTTAATCTCAAGTTGAATATAATTATATATTTTTTAATTTAACTTTAAGCCTTTTATTATAAATTTCTAACATTGATCTTTTTCTATTTTTAATCTAGGTGTCGGAGCCCTTGGTTAGAGTCCTCCGCTTGGTAGATGGGGATGAAAACCCAATGGGATACATTTATGAGGCCATGGATAGGGCCAAGGAGGCCATCAAAAGTTATTACATGGGGGACAGCCTCAAATTTGATCCCATATGGGAGATTGTTGATAGGAGGTGGAACAATCAACTCCACCAACCCATCCATGCAGCAGGGTACTTCCTCAACCCTTCTTATCTCTTCTCAAAGAGCTTCTCTGATCCTAATGGAGAGGTTATGGAGGGGCTCACAACATGCATTCAAAGGATGGAATCCGAGGTTGCAGTGAGAGACCTCATCGTCAAGGAGATGGA
>VDFB02365071.1:0-156926 GCA_007258455.2 Sequoia sempervirens
CATGTTATGCTTTGAACCACATTCTTAAGATTTCAAAATTAACAAACATGTAACCCATATATGGAAACACAAACCCTATCTTATGTAACCCATATATATAACAACATAAACCATGCCTTGTGTAACCATATATGTTATGAATCTCCCCAAGTACCATTGGTCTTACCAACTAAATTTAGCACAATCTATCATCCATTACAATAGAGCTTATTGTAATAGCAATGTGACATTTTTCTTCTCAAAGTAAAATATATTATATTTTCAATTAACACTTATTGCTAATGATGAAACAAAAGTATAAATTACAAATATTGTTTATCTATGTTTATCACTTTTTCATTAATGATGATGATAAGGTGTGTTAAGTAAAAAGGTATTTTTTAATTAATTATTCAATTATCAGGGCCCTTTTTATATTGGCCTACTTAAGCTTACTTAAGTCATGTATTTTTTTACCTCAAGTCATAGGATTAGAACACGTCATGATCTAACTTAATTCTCACCTAGAATTTCATCCAAGGTTTATTAATCTCTTATAAAGGGTAGTTCATTATTATTTGTAGCATTCATTATAGATTCCATGGTTTTGCATCAATGATATTTTTGTTTACAACAATTCTTACACTTGCAGCACCCGGGGAGGGGGTGCAAGGGTTACGCCGATAGAAAATATATAGAAGTAAACATAGAAAGGAAGTTTAGTTTAAAATATATACAATGTTGTTTGCAATATATATAAAATGTAAAAAAACATACTGTATCTATACTATTTACAACTTATAAAAAAAAATATAACAAAATGTAAAAATGTTGTATAGTTTATGTTGTTTGCAAGATAATATTTTACCCCTTTCCTACCTCAATTCAAATTCAAGATTCAGCTCGGGAGTTACTTGACCTATCCTTATAATCATTGTGTGTCAACTCAAGTTGAGAAACTTTTTGTTTGAGACTCTTGGTATTGTGTTTAATTGAATTAAGTATTCTTATAGGATTTACATACATAAGCAATTATCCAAGTCATGTGAAAAAGCAATAAAAACAAAAAAATTGTGTATACTTCATTTTGAAATATTTGATAGAAATTTATGTAAACATAATTTTCCTTTTCCATTAACTATTTAATCTAGAGTACAGATTTTGAAATATTTGATGGAAATTTGTGTAAACATAATTTTCCTTTTTCATAAACAATCTATGATTAACAATTAAAGAAAACATACTTTTTCATTTCATAAATAAAATATAAACATTTTCTAGTAAAATATTTTTTTATGCTCACACAAAAATGAACTAGCAAAAACAAAAGACAAACTCACTTTTACAAATTGAATTACGACTATTTATCAACCACCTTTAAAAAACTTTAAAAAATTCAGACTTTTAGTTTAAAAGAAAACAATATTTCGTTCAAAGAATTAAAGAAAAATAAATAGTGTTATAATTTTATTTTATGGGGGCAATCTCCAAGCGTTGACTTTTAATAAATTATTTAACCACACCATCCACACACAGAATGAGAACGGAGTCTCAAAAGAAATAGGTTAAAGTATTTTAATTAACACACAAAACACCACATTATAACCATATACATAAAAACCAACCCAATTGAAAGCGTTGAATTGATTAATAATGTGCTCTTAAAATATTTCAAGGTAGTATATTTGTGTTTTCACTACTTTATCTTGTCTTGTAATGGGCCTTGGTTTCGTATTCTTCCTAATAGTGGGATCTCTTTCCATGCCATTGCTTTATTCGATAATCATGTTGGAGGACATGCATTAGAGAAATATTTTTATTTATTTATTTTTTTCTTAGTGTAGGGAGATTTCCTATGTTTATTTATTTATAATTGCATTTGTCAGTCAAAGTTTATTTCAAACTGCACTATAATACTATAACCATTGAACAATAGAAAATTCGTGCTCACTTTCCAGCTTACACATACAATAAAAGATGAAAAGCAATTCAGATTTTATTTATTCAAATTCATGTTCAGACATCAACCATTAACAATCTTTATCACACAAAAGTCTCATACATCCTCTCATTCAACCTAGTATTTATCTTCTTATTTGCAATTTCCTCTTGCCATGTTTATTTAATCTGCACTCTTTACTTCTATTACTATCCCCCCTCTCTGTAATTTCCTCTTGCCATGTTTATTTAATCTGCACTCTTTACTTCTATTATTGTCTCCCTTCTCTGTTATTCTGCAACTTTTATTTGGTTTATTTAAATTGTCATTTCTTTTTGTACACACACTTTGCCTCCTCCTGTAGCACAACCCCCTCACACCTTAGTATTTACTTTTCCTTATCTCTTTTTTTTCCTATCCACACTCAGCTGCCCCTTCCTTAGTCTATCTTTTTTTTTCAATTTTTTTAAATCTTCAATTTCTTGTAGTTGTACGCCCATTCTCTTCGACTCCCTCCATTCTTTGGCTGCAGTCTGTTTGTTTTTTTGTTTTTCTTTATTAAATCTGCAATTGATTTTTTATTTATGTGAAGTTGCTAATATATTGGATATCTTCAATATCCCTACAGGTTGAATTCCTATACATTCAATCCCATCTCTTCATGTGTTGCACGCTTGCATACTTCTTAGTGTTGCTCTCTTTTTTTTATGCACCAGCTTGTACCATTCTCCAAAGCTGATTTTTCTCTCCTTCACCTCCCACGCAACCTCTCCACGTGGCTTCTTGGTTCGGTTCTCATCACACAGATGTTTCCTTGCTTTCAATATAAAGGCCACCTGTTTCACCAATATCTCTGTATAATTCAACACAACAAATGGGTACTTGTGCAGTATATTGCAGGTTTAATTTAGCTTATATTTGCCTACATTTTTTGGTGTTTCCGTGTGTGAGGGCAAGATGGAGATACCGTCATAGGACGGTAGAGACTTCGTGCTGCTCCTGATCTAGTATTTATGTGTGTGGGTGAGAGCCAGATGGAGATACTGTCATGGGACATACAGACTTCGTGCTGCTCCTAGTCTGGTGTTTTAAAAACTTCATTTTCGTGAAAAGTCCTTTCCTGTCTGATGTCTCGTCGAAGCTGTAGTTAAATGAAAACGATTCAGAGAACATGTTTCTGTATGGCGTCTTGAAAGTGGCCATGCAGAAAGGCTAGACGCCTGTCACACCCAAGGAGATGACCCCTGCATCTCCTATCAAGAAACCGACAATTTTCTGTCATGAGATGGTGATGAAAAGGACTAGGAGGCATTACAGGCCTTGGGGGAAGTTCGCAGCGGAATAAGAGATTTTACGCGGTAGGGGGTTAAGGAAGTGAAATTTAAATGGGCTAATATCTTATTGGAATTATTAGTAAAATTGAAGGGCTAAGGAAATGAAAAAATTAAAGGGCTAAGGAAATGAAATTTTGGCGCAGAAGTTGAAGCTGGTTATTTAGTGATGTAAAAAAATACGACATTCCCCAAAATGCAGTTTTACACTCAGTCATGTACATAGGTGTACATTTTTTGCAGAATCTAGAGGGTAAGATGCATGGTTTCAGTGAGCTTTTTTTTCCTTGAAAAATCTGTACACAGCCGTTCATTTTTTGTGTTTGAAATTGTCTTATTCTATCAATTAATTTATTTTCCTAGGAAACAGTAAAATAACGAGTAAGGATACCTAGAATTTGTGTATTCGCAGAGCTTTCCAGATGTAGAAAATATGATGAGGCCAATGTCCACTTCACACAAAATAAAAAACCTGTGCTTTCATGAGCAAACCCCTCCGCTTGCAGAAGGTCACATGCCTGGATGTTGCCGCCTCTATTTTCGTAGTCTCAATTTTCGCACTTGCCATCTCAAAGCCAAGTGACAACCCCAGAAAGACTCAGTCTGAAAATAATCAAACAATCGCACCAGATAGTAGTATACTTGTCCTCTGAAGAATACAAGTCTGGTTATAAAAATCCAAGTTAAAATGTCGGCGTTCTTTAAGGAGCTCCTATTTCAACGTGAAAGGTGCAGATGTATTCCACAGAACTGCGTACATTCCAGAGAGGTTGGAGTCCATGTGTCCCGTCCTGTACAATAAAGTGACGGTAATTTTGCACCACTTTAGGCAATTTTTTAATGCTTCAATCAAAACTGAGCGCTCTGTGCTAACAGCTCATTCATATATTTAATGTAGGAGAAGAAAGCTGAGAGATTATGTAGGGAAGGGCTTATCGAATTACGTGGGGAAGGGTTTATCTGTAACCGCCTTGCTTTTGTAATGGTTTGCGGTGTAGTTGTATCAGAAAGCCTTGTTTCCATTAATTGTCTCATTCCGCTTGGGCGGCGGGCCATGGATACTGCAAAAGAAGATTTCAGCGGAAGTGGTTATTTTAAAACGATTAGATTTCAGCGGGAGAAATTTGTTTCCAGGCAGACCTGAGCTGTATTCCGGCGAAAAGAGACAGTATACCGGCGTGAGACAGGTTTTGCTTGAAAGTTCACTCTATATATAGCCTATCGGCTAATTATTATTTATGTGACAAATGTTTGATTGTAGCTGATTTTTGAGAGCTATAGGGTTAAAAAAGCAATTCCAACAGAGTATTAGAGCACCAAATTTACAATTTCATATCCATTTTTAAGAGATTTAGCCTCAAGGGTTTAAATGGTGTATGCTAAAAAAATGGACCTTGTCATTGAATCCAAAACACCCAGAAACCCTAATATCAACTATCAATTCGTCAAAATTTGCGTAAAAAAAGAGCTATTTTTTATGGGCACCACACCCAAGGAAAAAAATGTGTATGGTTGTATGAAATCCATACGGTCGTACAATTTGTATAGTGTCATACACCACCATCATTAATGTGCAATCATTGTGCAAACTTACGTAAAAATCCAATTACCTACTAAAAATTGTAGTGACTAAAAAAAATCGTGGGAGTTTTTTAAATTTTCCAACAACGATATATCTTATTGCGCCAATATACGATTCCATGTTGATGCAAAGTTGATTTAAGGGTTTGGATTTTATTTTTCAAGGATTTTTTCACCAATTTGTGTTTCCCGATTGTCGAAGGTTTTTAGCAATTGCTACCTTTGTTTTTGGGCATTGTGGGCTCTCGAGAGTGGCACCTCCCCACTTTTTTCCCACCGCCATTGACACTAGCCATCGAGAGACCAAGCATCAATGGCAACATAAACCCCTAGTGATTCCCATGAAACAACCTTATGTTCCTAGAAAATTATTTCTAGCTCACCTCAAACCACTTTTAGATCTTTACAATGATTTCCAATTATATTCAATGATTTCTTACTTATGTGGTGGTTTTGTGACATAATGAGGAATATTCTAATAGACAATAGCATATTTTGTTAGCCAATTTCTTGACATCAACACAATACCACCTAGAAGGCCACCAACCCTTTTTCATGCCCTAAAAAAGCTAATTTTTTTCTTTTTATTAGCATAACTTGGGCATACGATGACGAAAATTGACAAACAAGATATCATCAAAAAACTAATTTTGAACAATTTCCAATGGTGCAAATATCTTCCTCAAATTTTTGTTGTTGGTACATTTTATCACCTATCAAATTTAAATCTTCATTTTCTCTTAAGCTCATTTTTTTTTTGCCTAGATCTCTAATTTATGCAAATTTTACAACATTAGAAAGGTATTTAGAGCTCTCAATAGTTATCCATGCAGTTTTTCCAAAATATACTACACCTATATTTTATTCAATTTATCAATATTTAACATTCTAATTGATTACTTTGATATTTTAGCACCTAGAAAAAAATTATTAGCATGGAATGACTTCATTTCAACAACCATATGTCTTTTTAGAGTTCGATCCTTTCTAGGCATTGTGAGCATGTACTGAATACACTTTTTCACTTGCAAACACGCTAAGATAGAGTGCCACTATTGTCCATGTATTTTGGGGATCTTGCACATCATGTTATGTCATTCTTTGTACGTGCCCTACTTTATAGTGTCATGAAGGGATTGTTATGTGTGCTTTGTTATTTGCAAACACAACCTTGTCTACCTTCATGCAAGTGTATTATTTTGTACACCCATTTTCAGTTGCAGGTACCATTTTGTACACATTATGATGTTTTTTCCCCTCCATACACCACATTGTGACAATTTTAGTGGACTTCTCATCTCTCCCTTACTAGCATCATGAGAGGATATCATGCTATTAGTGCTAATGCTTCCTTAGTTTCGATTTGAAATGAGTTATGTATCTATTTTTGTTCCTATTTACTAGGCAAATGTAATTGATGGTTACCCATGCATTTCATGTGATAGAGCACATACAATATACTCTTGCATACATGTTCGTAGAAGCGACCTTCCACTTTCAATTGACCAATTTCTTCAAACTATTAGCCCTTATATTTTCAACTTGTAGTATACTTTGCATTGGTCAGTGTCATTGGGATCATTTGTGCAAATTGACTTGCCATCTATATTTTCAACTATTAGATTGTGACCTTAGTTAACCATCTGATTATTGTTTTAGTGTAAATCACTCATGCAGATTTTCGTCTTCTTCGTCATGATTATCATCCTAATTTTAGAAGAGATTCTTCAATTACAACACTATACCAATCATCTTTGAACAGTCATTTGCAGCTTCTTCATGCTTTGGTGGTGTTCTTCATGTTCATCTTCAAGGCATTGTTTTGGAAGCTTCTTAGTTCTTCATATGTCTCTCTTTTGGAAAAGAGTTTTCTCATGAAGCTTCCTATTTTTCTCCAGTTATGAAAGATTATTTTTCATTTGTATATGGCTACCTCATCAAACCTAATTTTTTTTAACTCATTTTTCATTTTTAAGAATTTATTATTAGAGGTTTTAGCTTCTACCTAAGTTGCATCTAAAGGGAAGTATCAGGATTAACATATATTTCTTAATTATTTTTTATTATTAAGTTTTTTTCACACTAGAATATTTAAACTCAATTAAGTCATGTTTTTTTGTCTAAAAATCATAGGAATATGATACATGTCATGATCTAACTTAAATCCTTACCCAAAAGTTTCATCTAAGGTTTATTTATACTTTATTGAAAGTAATTACTTTTTATCAACATGATTCATCTTTCTTTTTCATCAACAATCTTTTTGACCTCCATAGCAATTTTATTGTTTCCTTTTTTTTAACAGCATGCGTTTGATTGCAAGTGATCTTTAAGAACTATAGGGTTGCAAAATCAACTCCAACAGTATGTAGAAATTACCGATGATATTATGAAGTGCCCTTAGATAGGTCCAAACCAGTTGCCCTTAACTACATATTAAATGTGATTTAAATTAGACTCAATTTATCATGAATTTTAATTGAAAGATTCATTTGTGCTACGTGCAAAGGCAGAATTTGTATTGCAGCATCACCAATCAAAACTCCATATGCTTGATTCTAATAATTTGCATTGCTAGAGGCATTTTATAGAAACAACCAGAATCGGTATCACATAAAGGCATGAATCTTCTTTTCATCAACCTCTTTTATCCTAGCAAAACACCCTAATCTATGCATGGCTAAATGCATGTTGAGCCATGCTATGGCAACTTCGATGCAGTTCACCACCTGGTCCCCAACGTGAGCCCAACAACTAAAGTGTGATACAGCAAGATTTGAACCTGGTTGTTAGGCATGAGACCACGCTTCTCGAACAACTTGCCCAGATATCTTTGCACAAAATCAAATGCATTTTCACAGAAAATCCTTTGCTCTCTTTCAAGCAATGCATGAAAGCCAATAAGAAGGCTACAGGAAAGATCCCAACTAAAAATTTCATCCGATCCCTGTTTTACTTGTTAAAATGTTTTCCAACTAGACAATGGAGTTCATAATTCTCCTTTCTGTGTGGTCCGACAAAAAGCTGATTACATAAAGGCACTCAATCTATGGCCAAGAAAAAGGAAAATCATATTCCTCATCGCTACCAAAAACCTTAAAGAGACACATCATTACACATACTGGATGATGAACTTAGGTAAGTTGTAACAACGCTATAAGCAAATTCATCTGATTGTAATCAGATGAATGGTACTTGATAAAACGAACATTTCAGCAAAACACATTCCAAGTGGCATGAGAATTCAGAGAGGGTCTCTTAAGGCAAATTCAACAGAGATAAAATGAAATATCCAGTAGATCACTTTACATGAATGTTTCGGCCACAGATAATTGGGAATTGAAAAGATGTAACACCAAAAAGTTATTGCAATGAACCTCTTTAAGAAAGCACGCAGCATTCAGTCAACAGAAGCTTTTCCATGAGAGCTGGAAAAGGTTGACTTAGTGGAAGTAAAACTTCACATGACAAATACATAAAATGGGTCCACAAATCTTGCAAAACTAACATGAGCTCACATTTAAAATAATATTATTTTCCAAAAACCGAGCCTCTATAATTTACATGATACAAGAAAGATGTTGAAGATCTTCATTTTGTACAAGGCTTGCCGAAAAATCAACTAGTGCTCCACAATACTTAAGGAGATTTTGAAAAAGTTATAAAAAACTATTGCCGTTCCTGCTTTACATTGTTTTTCTGCTTAGTTTTAAGCAGGTTTGACAGCTCTCTGAGAAGAAATGGCAAATATTCAAAATTGGGAAAATTTGTGAGTTAATAGATCAGGGTTTGAATTTTGAACAGCAAAAGTCTGTCCAATCTTCTAGTGACACCTTTTGTCCATATAATGCCCTTTGAGATGCCCCAATATTATTGTGTAGAAAAAAACTGATGTGTCAAATGAATGCCAAAAATGTATTGATAAGGCTTTCCTGCAATCTAGACCAACTAGCTCTTATGACAATCACGGGGCCATGAGTCCCTCAATGGTATAGGAAAGAGATTTTGCCCAATCAACTCTGAAAAGAAGAGTTTTCAAAGTGTCCATTATGTTGTAATGTGGATCCAGTTTACGTTGCCAGCCCTGCAAAATCCAAATTAAAATAAAATTGTCACCATAAAGGTAGGTCAAAAGAATTCAGAAACTTTCTGTATAAAGATACCATTTCCATTAGTCACCAAATGCTCACAAACAAGAAATCACTCACTAAGATCCTTTCTCAACTCTTTAAAACATTTTTATAAACATACCTCAAGAACCAATGTTGTCACCATCACAGTACATACATTTCCATCAATGTTCACTTTGTGGCGTCTTACTTGCTCAAGTAAGTCATGCATGCAATCAGCTGGATGTACCACATCCCCTTCTCGTGAACCCCAAAACTTGAATGAAGTCTCCACTTCCTATATAAAACCCACTTTAGTGTAAATAACAGGATTGAATCATTACAGCTTGCTGCACCAAAATGAAGAAAAAAAATGAGTTTCATGAGAACTCAATAGCTTAAAAAACTGGTCTTGAAGCACCTCACCAATAAACCCATAAAACTTCTATAACTTGACTAAATATCAAATCGGAGAGGAAGAGAAAATGTAAAGAGTTGTGTGAATAAGTAATGAATTGTACAGACTTAATGCATTGCAACACTGCAAGTGGAATCAGTTAATCCGTGGAGTTAAAACTCACTGAGCACTCGCACAATGTGAGTGACTTTTACAGCTAAGTTCCTCAACCTTGAACTCGCTAATTTGCAGGGCCAAGTTTCAGTGAGTCCTCAGCAAGTTACTCATGAATCAGTGGGAAAAACTCACCTACAGTCACATAATGACAGTCACTTCTCACAAATTTTTCTTTCAGCTCACTAAACACATTTGACAAAATCATCAAAACTCTCAAGCCTGAAGGTCCATGTGGTCTCAAAGGCTTTAATTTTGACCTGGTGGCAGGCTCTCCCCTTAACCCCACCTTGTATCACTAGAGAGAACACACTAGAGGGAGCTGCCACCCCCAGGTCTCTGCTCTGGCTTTAAAAAAATTTAAAAAGTAAAATTTGTTTTGGGCCCATGTTTTCCATAGATGAAATGTGTAAAAATAATAATATGGATTGGTAATTTATAATCATGAGACTATGATGTTCATTGAACTTGTTTTTTGATCTATAAATGAAGGAAAAACTCCTTATGACTCCAGTAAATTCAGTTTTATGCATGTTTTTAGAGATTATTTTACAAATTTGTGTGTATTTTAGTGTTCAGAAATTTTGCTGAGCTTTTGCCAAGTTGCTGAGTCCAAGTCAAATTTGGGTCTGCTGAGTTTTTGCCAAGTCTGAGATTTTGAACTATGGGTTTCAGCATACCCAATCCAAATACTGGTCATAGCTAGGCCTGTATATAGGCACTACAATAACCCCGATGTTAAGATTAGCTAGCAGTTTCATGTAAACCAAATTCTTTTTCTCTCATACTCACTCCAAGATAACCTAATTTAGATAAACATATTTCTATGTTAAGACCTTCGAATACAGCAAATCTGCACAGATTGTGTAGTTCAATAGCACAATTTGAGTACCCTCTTGATCAGATAGGATAAGCTTGTCAATGAATATAATGGACTGACAACAAAGTTTTAGGAAAGTGTCACAATTATATGTAGTCATCCACAAAGAGAGTCCCAGAGAAAATTTGAGAAGATGGAATAAAGGAAGCCTACAAAAATTAAATCTGAGATAAATGAGAGGAAGGAAAGGGGAACAAAGTAGATAGTAGACACAACTGCAATTCCAACCTACATTTACCCATTATCATCTCCAGTCATTAAAGATGTATCAATCAAACAAGGCTTCCCAGATATGCACATTTGAGAATAGTAGGAAACAAAAGAACCACCATAATAGGCGAGATATACCTTTATAAAGGAATCTGGATCTGGACAGCTCTGAAATCTTGAAAACTTTAAAGTACATTCTGCAGCTGTCCTCCCATCCCTTAGAGCCACGGCTTTGAAGAACTCCAGAAGATTCAACCGGTCATTATTGGAAAGCTCTGCTGTCATACCTACATCAAGAAAGATCACATGTGGTCTAGATCGAAAAAATCGCTTGTTGGAGGAATTGCTTTGACCAACTCGAACCAAAATATTTCCAGGATGCATATCAGCATGGATGAAATTATCCACCTGTCCAAACAAGAATCATAAATTACTTCAAGTTGACTTAATCATGATAGTCCTCCAGAACTCTTTCCTACATAACTGTAGCTTTAAACAAAAACAAGATGAATAAATTTAAGGTAAATTGAGAACATCCATCTGTGACATTGGTTCAGTAATATGTACATAAAAATGATCAATAATGTTAGAAATACCCAGAGATGTTTCTGAGTAAATAAACTATACAATAATCCTAATACCCAGAGATGTTTCTGAGGAGTAATCAAACTATACAATAATCCTGATTCCTAATAACCATGACTAAAAAATTCAACGCCCTTATTCTACAAAAATAACCTCCAAATTAGACATGAGCAAACCTCTTATTCTACAATATGAAAATACAAAGATCACTTAAACCAACTTTTGTTTTATACACACACTCACTCTCACTCTGCCACAATAGTTCTGAAACAAACACGTCTAAACCTCTAGTGGTAAGACAGAAGCCTCTTTTGAAATGTTGAAGATGAAGAAGCTTATCTGCTAAAACATCAGAGATGGATGTTGCAGTTGCTACTTGTCATATAAAATCAAGCTCCACGACCAGATGTTCTCTATGGTGTGAAGGGCGGGAGAAAAGTCCTGATCAGTTAGATGATAAAAGCTAGCATTGATATGTCTGGAACTCCTCATGAGATTCCTCCAATAACTGTTGCTCCACCACAAGGAGACCCACTTCCTACTCCGCAAGATTACTTTTCAACAAGTCATGATGAAGATAATTTTTTTAGGACACTTTTATGAGGAACCCCTTCAGTTCAGTTATAGCACATCCCTTCAGATAGCAACATTCTCTTATAACGGCTTCATGGGCACAAATTGTCTAGTTTCAGTGGTGGCTCATTAAAAACTAGCAAAATACCATTGGGCACAATAATTTGTTCACATATTTATGTTTAAATTACTAAAGGCCCATATATCCATACTAAAGGCCAATTCAGAAATTGTGTTAAAAATATTTTGTTCACTTATTTATATTTAAATTACTAAAGGCCCATATGCCCATACCCATGAAAATCACGAGTGCTCACAAGTCAAAACATGGGCCAAGAAAACCACCAGTAAACTCACAGCTGATCTGGCACAAGTCTGAGGAATGGACTCACAGCAAATACTTGCAGCCCACACATACTCAGCAAGTTAAAGGCCTTACCGTCCAAGTCTCTGACATAGCACATGGCCTATATGTGCCCAAAGTGCAGGTTAAACCCTCTGTTTTTTCACCTTTCTAAACCCTACTTGACCTGCATTTCATCTCCTCTTAACTTTTCTTCTGGTAATTTAAGACAATTGTGGAAGCAAGATTTCTACAATTTTCAAAGTTTAAACTTCAAGTATGTTTTTTTACATTTTTCTTACAAACCTTTCCAGATTTCTTTTACATTTCCAAGTTCTTTTCTTACATGTTTATTCATGTTTCACGTGTATTCAAATGAAGCTAGGGTATCTCCATTTAAAAATTGTTTTTTTAATTTTTTAAGAGACACAGTTCTGCAATTTTTTTAGTTTTTTCAATGCTAGGATTTGCTGCGATCAAATTTGTTTTGCTTATTTTTTCAATACCAAGGATTGCACTTTGTATCTAATGGCATCAAGAAATGGAAGTTGAAATGTTAGCAACAGGGAAGCCACTTGGAAACATGCAATATCAAGACCAACCACAACATCAATCATTTGCAACTGGTGTAGGTTGAAGATGAGTGGATGCTTCAATTGCGTCAAATACCATCTTCCAAGGACCAATGGTCACAACATCAAATTGCATCAAAACACTATGTCAAAGGTTGTATGAGAGATAACATAGCCTCTTCATTAATAAACCAGAAAAAAGAGATGATGAGGACATTCACAGCCATTGTAGAAACTAGAAATGATGAATACACGCAAATCAGAGTCAAATAGAAAGATTACAAGCTCCAAATCCAATTCATTGAGCTCCAACAAAATCCAATCTCATGGTTCTTTGTTTTGTAAAACATGCAAGGATCACAATCTTCGCTTTAAGATATAGGTTGGAACAAGGAGAAGCATGACAAAGAAATCAATGTGTACAAATTCTTCGCATTGCAACAACCTTCCTTCAATATGGCAAAAAACCCATATTGGAAGAATTTGGCCATGGTCTCGATTGTTGTAAAGAAAGGGTACAAGGTGCCTACTTCACAAATAGAGACAATTGTGGAAAAACAAACAAAATATTGGCACAAGTACAGATGCTCCATATTATCAAGTGGGTGGATAACTAGAAGAAATCACACACTCATCAACTTTCTAGTAGCTTTGTAATGCCCAAAATTAAAAAAAAATCTTCATTAAGGCATTTTGAAAGAATAGTAAAAAAATAGAAATTTGCATGTCACGCATGTTGGTGAAAAACTTAGATATTTCAAAATCTGACAATTTGGGTCTCTACAAAACGAAATTGTCTACAAAACCTAGAACTCAGTTTCTCAGCCCTACTTTTTAGGAAAGTTTCTAAAAATAGACTTTTGACAAGGTTTTCTAGGTTTCTTCTCAAACAGATACTGGCAAAATTTTCTAAACATAGAATTTCTGTTTCCAAGGCTCAAATTGATTTTGATTGGTTAAAAATACTTACCGATTAGGCTGGTCCAGTCAGAACCGTAAAAAAATCATTTTTTCTTTGGTGGGTCTATTCTGCTTTGTCAAAAGCTAAAATAGGAGCTTTGAGGTCATCAATGGAGGGTGGTCAAATGCCAAGTGTCAGATTCAAGGTCTCAAACATTGCACAGATCGATCAACATCAAAAGATGCTCGAGAAACGAAGAATGAAAGAGGGGAATCTAAAAATATTGAAAATTGTAAAAATAAAACTAAGTCTGGAGAGTTCAGGCGACTTAATTCAAGGAGGGCGCCTGGGATTTTCTTTGCCTTAGAATATTTTCAGTCCTCGACATTCGATGCACAAGCAGCTGGCAAACGCGGAGTGGAGAACGTGAGGCAAAGTAAAGTTGAAAAACTTAGAATAAAAACTAACTCTGGAGAAGAAAGTTTCAAGAGGTCAAAATCAATTGTTAGGGTTTGCCATTTTGGGGATTCTTCTCAGATTTTTTCAGGCTTCGCAATGAATCCATCAACAAGATAACTGGATCTGTCAAACGACCAAAATCTCAAATCAAACAGAGGTGTTCTATCACAAGGACAAATTGAAAATCATTCAAATCATTCAAATTTTTCTAAGTCTGGCACACATGGGCACCCCAGTCAACCAGGGGCGCCTAGGGTTTTAAGCAGTCTAAGGTGTTAGAATAATATATTATTCTCATATTTTTAATGGTCAATGTTAGTTTAGGTTAAATTCGTTACTATTGCTACAGTAACAGTAGTTAGGTAGATACATTTAATATCTACAGCTTCTTGTAAGCTCTATATAATGTAATCTTTTTTTCATGTTAATGTAAGAAGTGATTTACCATTTCATGGTATCAGAGCCTAGGGCAAAAATTTTCGAAAATTTTGTAATACTATTTTTTAGTGAAAATTTTCGAAACTTTTTCTGTCTGAAACCCTAGCCGCCTTGTTTGTTTTCTGGTCGCATTCTGAAACCTCTCTCTGGGTAAATTCGTGGGTAGGTCGTCTCTTTCTAGAGTTTTTCGTGTCATTTTCAATGACACCAGCGCGACTTTTACCAGATCTGGGCGCGTGTTTTATAGTCGCGTTTTTCGCGCCTTTTCCTACAGCCCGCACGACCTTCCTGGAGTCTTTGTGTCTGGATCTGAGGGCGCGTTTCTTCTGACTTAAGGCACCATTTATTTAGTCTCCTGGCCGTGCCTTTTTCGACTGTGTATTGGCGCCTTTTCATCTGTATTTTGGTCGCGGTTTTACCTCAGATCTGCACACGTTTTCTGAATATTTTGGCCGGGATTTTTGACGGATTTCTCTGGCCGTGCGCATTTTACTTGATTTCTGGCATTTTTCAGAAATTCTTTTGCCTTTTTCTGGTTTTCATGGCTGCCTAGGGTTCCAGAAATTTCAACTAGGGTTTAGAACCCTCAGATCAAGTCGGAAAATTATTTTTATTTCAGATTCCTTCTGGGTTTTTCGAGATCTCAACTAGGTCGGTCTTCAAATTTTCTGGGTACCTCGTTTTCTGTGCCTCAAAATTTGTGTCTCAGTTTGAAGTCGAATTTTTTTTCTGATTGCAGATTCCTTTTGGGTTTTGCGAGATCTCAACTGGGTTGTCACTAGATTTTTCTGGGTACCTTGTTTTTAGTGCCTCAAAATTTGTGTTGTCAAAATTTTCTGGGTATTCTTCCATCCTTCTGGGTTTTCAGTAAAACCTCAAAATCCGTTTTCGGGTTTCTGTATTTTTGTTTTCTTTGCATTATCTTGCCTTCACCTGTTTGACCGCAAGGTACGTGATGGCATCTCTCACGAACATAATGCTCGAAAGCAACCAGAAGTTCAACGGGAAGAATTACAACACCTGGAAGCAGCGTATGCTGACCATTTTCGAGTATCGGTGTCTTGATGCGGTTGTTCTAGGTACATCACCTCGACCCACTGTAGCTGGAAAGGATCAGGACAAATGGGATGATCGCAACCGGGAAGCTGTCATGCTCATCAAGCTTTCAGTCACTGACGACCAGCTGCCACAAGTGCCGTCAGGAAAAACAGCTGCTGAGGTATGGACAACCCTGAAGGATCTCCATGAAACGTCAGATAAGAGTCGTGCATTTTTTCTTAAGAACATGCTTTTTTCAATAATGATGGACGAGAAGCACACCACTCTTCAAGAGCATCTGACAAAGATCAAGGAGATTCGTGACCAGCTGGAAGCCATTGGACGAAAGATGGAGGAAGAGGACATGGTCGTCATTACTCTTAAGAGTTTGCCAAAGTCTTACGAGCATTTCATTGAGACGCTCAATATTACTTCAACAAGCGTTGACTTGAAGTTTCCAGACTTGTGTAACAAGCTTCTACAACAAGATCGTTGGAGATAGCAGTTTGGAAGCAGTACCAGTTCCTCCTCCACAGAGCAAGCGTTCTCTGCCAAATCTTCTGCTAAGAACAAAGGGAAGGCTCAATCTTCTCAGCCAAAAGGCTCTGGTTCTTCTTAGGACAGCAAGAAGAAGAACGTTCAGTGCAATTATTGTCACAAATACGGTCACATTAAGGCTGATTGTTGCACTTGGTTGGCTTCTGAACAAAAGAAACAGGGAGGATCTCAATAGAAGGCACATGTCGCCGAGCACACTGAGCAGAAAGAGTCTGCATTCTATGCTTTTATGGCCAAGCGAACTGCAGATCCAGCACATTCTTCTGCCTGGTATATCGATTCAAGGGCATTGCGACATTTTACTCATCGTCAGGATTGGTTCACAAAGTTCGAACCCTTCTTAGATTCTATCATTTTTGGAGGAGGCGAAGAGTACACAGTTGCTGGTAAGGGCACTATCCAGATTCACTCAGGAGGAAGAAATTTACTCTTTCTCGATGTCTACTATGTTCCAGGCATGGAACATAATCTCCTCTCCGTCAGTCAGATCATGCGGCATTCTCCCCAGTTAGATGTTGTTTTCAGTTTGTCCACCTGCAGCATCGTTGATACGGAGACTCGTACAACAATTGTGATGGGACTTGAGGATCATGGTTTGTATCGACTTGCTGATTCCGATGATTCTCAGGAGCATGCTCTCGCAGCCCGAAGTACAACCATCAACAAACTTTGGCATCAGCATTATGGGCACTTGAATGTCCACTACCTCTCTCAGTTATCTCGGGAGGGTCTTGTTGCTGGTCTACCTGAGATCCAAACTAAAAATCATGGAGTTTGTGGAGCCTGTCAAGCTGGCAAGCAGCATCGAACACCGTTCTCGGATGGTGATTCTTGGCGAGTCTCCAAGGTACTTCAATTGGTTCACGCTGATGTATGTGGGCCAATGAATACTCCTGTTACTGGGTCCAGGAATGGCACCATTACCGAAATGGCTCGTTCTATGCTCGAGTACAGAAATGTACCTAAGAAATACTGGGCTGAAGCAGTCTACACTGCAGTCTACCTCCTGAATCGGTCACCTACACAGGCCGTTAAGAAGATGACTCCTGAAGAAGCCTGGTCAGGACGCAAGCCTAAGGCGGGCCATCTGAAAGTCTTCGGTTCTACCGCTCATGTATGGATTCCAGACGCCAAGTGTGCCAAGTTGGACTCCAAGAGCCAAACACTTATGTTTACTGGCTACAGCGACAATCACAAAGCCTACAGGTTGGTTGACGTGGAGACAGGTCGTCTCATATTCAGCTGTGATGTTGTGATTGATGAGACTACTGGTCCATTTGTCCCTACTACCAGTCCTGCGGATCAGCCTATGAAGGTTCTTGATGAGGGTGTTTGTCTTCCTCTTGGTTCCCATGATGGGAGGGCTTCAGAGCATTCTTACTCTGAAGATGAGGAGTCTATTGATCATGATATAGCACCACCTAATTTTCCTCAAGACTCACATCCAGATGACCTTGTTCCAGACATCCCAGGCGATGCTGATACTCCTATTCCAGATGTTGGTACTTCTACTTGTCGGCCTAAGTGGTGGGCTAAGACAACTGGCGATCTTCATGATGATGAACTCATTGAGGGCCGATCAACTCGTAGCAAGAGCAAGCAGCAGTCCACAGTCAATTTCGCTCTTATGGCCAACATCCACAGCATCTACGAGCCTCATACATATTCAGAGGCTAAAGGAATTCCAGTGTGGGAACAGGCTATGCAGACAGAATATCAGTCTTCTGAAGAATCACACCTGGGTCCTTTCTGATCTTCCTCCTGGGAAGAAACCTATCAGCTGCAAATGGGTTTACAAGGTCAAGTATCATGCAGATGGTACTTTGGATAAGTACAAGGCCAGATTGGTTGCTCGGGGATTCACACAGCGGGAGGGCATTGACTACGAGGAGACTTTTGCTCCTACTGCCAAGATGAGTACAATTCGTCTTCTTCTCGCTATTGCAGCCCAATTTGGTTGGACAGTTCATCAAATGGACGTCAAGAGTGCCTTCCTCAACGGTCATTTGCAGGAAGAAGTTTACATGACGCAGACTCCTGGTTTCAAGGTTGCCGACAAAGAACATCAAGTGTGTAGACTCGTGAAAGCGCTCTATGGACTGAAACAGGCTCCCCGTGCATGGTATTTCAAGATTGATCAGTACTTGGTTGATCATGGTTTTTAGCGCAGCCCTTCTGACAGTAATCTGTATGTCAAACACTCTGGTGATGATATTCTATTTCTTGTTGTCTATGTTGACAATTTGATCATTACTGGTAGTTCAACACATTTGATTGCGGCAATCAAACAAGCTTTGTGTCAGGCTTTTGATATGACAAATCTGGGGCTTCTCCATTATTGTTTGGGTATTGAAGTTTGGCAGACCAATGGAGAAGGGGTTGAAGTTGTTAGCCAACTCTGATTCACCTCTGGTCGATGAAACGACATTCAGGCAACTAGTGGGCAGCCTCATCTACCTCACTGCCACTAGACCTGACATCAGTTTTGCAGTGAGCTACATCTCTCGCTTCATGACAGCTCCTAAAGCTGATCATTGGATTGCAGCGAAGCGGGTGCTGAGATATGTTAAGGGAACTTCCGACTATGGCATTCTATATAGCAGATGCAAGGATTCAAAGCTGATTGGTTACACAGACTCAGATTGGGCAGGTTCAGTGGATGATAGAAAATCTACTTTTGGGTATGTATTCAGTTTGGGTACCGGTGCTGTAACATGGACCAGCAAGAAGCAGCAGGCAGTGGCTCTTTCCTCGACAGAAGCTGAATATCGAGGCACAGTTAAAGCAGCATGTGAGGCAGTTTGGCTTCGTAGGATGCTTTCTGACATGCAAATGTCACAAGCAGGTCCTTCTCCCCTCTACATTGATAACCAAGGGGTGCTCAAACTAGCCAAAAATCCAGTCTTCCATGAACGTACCAAGCATGTTGAGCTTCATTGTCACTACATTCGTCAGCTGGTAGAAGACGGATCAGTTCAGCTGCAGTATGTTCCAACAGTGGATCAGACTGCCGATATTCTCACCAAGTCTTTGAGCCCGGATAAGTTTGTAAATTTCAGGGGGCAACTTGGTGTTGTTGACGGATTGACCATTAAGGGAGGGTGTTAGAATAATATATTATTCTCATATTTTTAATGGTTAATGTTAGTTTAGGTTAAATTCGTTACTGTTGCTACAGTAACAGTAGTTAGGTAGATACATTTAATATCTACAGCTTCTTGTAAGCTCTATATAATGTAATCTTTTTTTCATGTTAATGTAAGAAGTGATTTACCATTTCATAAGGCAGCTTTTAGGGTTTGCAAAACTGGTCATCTTTTTCAGAATTCTTCAGGCTTTCCAATGAATATCTCAGCCAGACCAAAGGATCCATCAAACCTCGACAATTGCAGGTCAAACGGAGGTGGAAACACACGCAATACGAAGGAGGTCAAAAGAAAATTGAAAATATCAAATTTTTGGCTAAGTTTGGAGAATCCAAGCACCCCTGACCAAGAGGGGCAGCCAGCTTTCTATGCATTAGAAATTTTTCCACATTTTTCAGAAAACGTTCAAAACTTCTTCATCGGCCTCGTTCTAGCTTTCAGAAGATCGTCAGATGCAGTGATGAAGGTTGGCAGATGGTACCATTCAGCTCAAATATGATTAGGCTTGCCAAATTGATTGGGCTTGCCAAATTGATTGACTTCCAAACTCTGTTATTCACCAGTTGCCTAAAAACTAAGATTAAATAGAGGTAGTTAGCTTCACGCGGAATGGAGAAAGCAAAAGTTGAAAATCATCAAAAAATGGTACTCTGGCAAACATGGGCGCCCCAATTAGCTAGGGACGCCCAAGATTTTGAGCATTCAAAAGTTGTTTTTAGGGTTTGCAGTCTCCAAGAGTTCTCTCAGATTTGATCATGCTCTTCAATGAGTCTGTCAGCCAGTTCACAGTATTCATCAGACGTCTAGAATCGAAGATCAAACAGAGGCATTTTATCAAGGAAAAGTTGAAAATCTTCAAAATTTCCTAATGCTGGTGATGAAAAGCGCCCCAGCTAGCCAAGGGCGCCCAAAGTTCAATGCCTTAGAAATTTTTCAATTTTCGTCGTTCATCATTCAAAACAATGTCTATATTCAATGTTTCTGATTCCGGATTGGCTTCAAAGTTTTAAAGCTTGGAGAATAAAGCGCTTTTTCATCCTCGAACCTATTTAAGGAGGCTTTGGCATTCATTATTCACATATTTTGCAGACTAGCATCCAGAGAAGGAACCATAGAATTTTCTTCACATCAAGATTTGGAGGCCAAAATGTGGTGTTTTTTCGATGTTCTTCGTGGTTTTGAGATTGGGAAGCGCACAGACACGCTTTTTCATGCTTTAAATCTCTAGGGCATCACGTTTCAAAGAAAGGGGGTCATCTTTTTCAATTTCCATCGATCTAGGTCTGCTTGCTTTTTGATCTTCTTGAAGATTGGAAAATTTTATATTTTTAAGAATCTACTTTTTTCACGCTTTTTCGGGAAACCCTTAGCTTTTTCGAAATCTGATCAAGTAGGTCTCCAGATTGTGATTCTCTACAAAGCCCATACCTCAACTTTTTTCCGAGAATCTGCTTTTTCAAGAAAAATCAGCATTCTATTTTCAACAATTTGTGCAAAATATTTCCAAACATATGCAAGATTACAGTCAAAATTCGAGTTTTTCAGCATGCAATATTCTCTCCCATGGAATTCAGAACCAAGCCAATGTTGTATCACTATTTCTTGAAAACATTTGAAACTGATTTGCAGCATGTGAATCCAGTGTTTAATTTGCGTGCTTTGGAAGACACAAGAAATGTTGCAATCAGACATCTTGGTCATTTTGGATTGCTTGCAGCAGCTTCAATCCCCGTCTTGGTGCAGAGCCTTGAATTCGTAATTGTTTGTGTCAAGCATTACAATCCAACGACACAAGAAATCCAATCAGCAGATGGGCGTATTGTTTGCAGCCTCAAGCCGGACGATGTTGAGAAATGTTTTTCAATACCACCATGGGCTGAAAATTTAGCCATCTCTATTGAAGAGTGTGAAAAGGTGTGGTACATGCAAAAGGACAAACACCGAAAAAGAGTTGCACAAAAGTGGCTAAAAGAGAAGTAGAATACTTTGCCAAAGAACGTTGGACTTGGTGAATTCAAGGAGGAGTTTGCAATCATGATTACTCTACTCAACCAAGTCACAAGTCAAACAAAGGCCAATAAATTCCAGCCTTGGATGTTTTACATCATCTCTCACATTATTGATAAGACAGAACTCTATGACTGGCCAACTTTGATCAGTGATAGTCTCCACCATCAGATGACAGAGTTTTTAAGATCCATGAGTTTCACATGATTTCATACCTCGTATATCCAATGGCCTTTCAAGGCAAGTTTAGAGGTTTGAATGTCGTTGGAACTCTGGGTATTCAGCATGTATATCATCATTACCCACAGTTGGAGTTTTCAAAATCAACACATCATTACAAGTGGATGAATGATGCATTCTTGATGCATATGGTGAGAGATTCAGACAATTGGTTGCATGTACGAATTTCATCAGATGCCAGATCGACAATGGCCGGCTCATTGGTTTATCCAGTTTCCCACATTCTCCTATATCAGGGTGTACGGCTTCTCAAGTAGTCCAGTCATGCTACCAAGATATCCCACAGATGAGGTGGTGTTCATGGAGTTTCTTAGGCAAGTGTATGAAGTTCACACATTCTTGCAGAAGCGAAAAAAGGTTGCTTTTAGTTTTCCAGTTGAGATGGGCATTGTTACATCCCGATATTATAGCTACTATTGTATAGGGCAATTGATTGTACTGTTTGAATCTTGATGATGAATAAAATATGGTTGATCTCGTTATTAAATAAATGAGTCCTGTTTAAATGATGGTTTCATTTGATTGTTACTTCTAAATGATTTAGTTTTGATTAAATGTTGCATACAGTTATGGAATAATGTTAATCTAACTTGTGAGATGTTTTTACCTTGTTATGAGCATATGATTGCCGGTGTCATGTCGTGATATGCAGGTATGAAGACTGTACCTCCGGACAGAGGAGAGACATCATTCGGGGAGGAACTTGGTCGGGTAAACAGTAACGAATACCAAATTGAGCATACACACACAAACTATAGATTGAGTAAGCCAAGTCTGTTTGTCGAGGTAACGGTAAGTCATCCCTAGGCTTGTGTATAGACATAAGGGTTCTGAATTCATTACTTTATGCTTAGGGAATGTGATTGTTTAAACGTCAGACTTGCTATACCATGGTCCAAGTATGAGTGATATGAATTATGTGAATATTATGTGTTTTGATTAATTAGGCACATACATCTATACATACGCATATACAAGTGTATATGTGTACACATTCCGTCTGATATCTGTAGTGGAGATAATATTTAATAATACTGCCTAGCAAAATTACATAAATATCTATGTATTAATGTATATATTAATAATGTGATTATATTATGAATATATATATATACATAAATACATAAATACCTATGTAAATGTGGTATATAGTTATATATTTAAATATATATATATTAATATTAAGGTAATATTTATATATATATATATATATATATATACATCACGATGTAATGTCGGAAAATATATATATTTATATATATAAAATATTACACTTAATTGAAATATATATGTGATAAAATATATAAATAAATAATATTGAAATGTGGATTATATAAATTTAAAATACCTTGGTAAATTTATAAAACGATTTTTACGTTGAGTTATAAATTACTACTTTAAAAATATTTAAATATGAAGGAAGTATCATATACTTGAAGTTTTTATATACGCATCAAAATTCGTGAATATTACATTTGATGACATTAAAAAGGAAATATTAGATTTTGATTGAAAATGAGAAATCGAAATATTGTGAGTTAAATAGAAAATACTTCATAGTGTAAAGTAAAACATTTGAAAAGAAAACAATACATTTTTTTAAAAGTCATCCCGTGAAAATAGAAATCGCGTGAAAAGCCACGCACAGGATGAGAAACGCGCCAGAAACGCAGGGCAAAGAACTGGTCATTGATAAATGTTTGAATGCTGTTCTTTAGGCAAGTAAAAGGGCGACGTGATGAGTTGCTGTATCAACGTTTCAACTGGAACGAATCTTCTGCCTCAAATAAAACCCTAAATTCTGGAAAACGCCTTGCTGTCAATCCGCCATGTAAAATTGACTTATTCTTCTCTTGCTGGCTTAAAAGAGAGTCGAATCACCTTCAAATTGATGACTAAGGGTTTGAGAAACTCGCCAAATGTCTGTTTAACAAATTCTGGGCACTTGTTGTCAATTTACATGCCTTCAAAAAGGGAAAACAGTTGCAATTCGGGCCTATATAATGACGCCCTTTCACTCTTCTCAACTCACCTCTTGCAAATTACGAGTTTCACACCTTTGAGAGCAAGCTGAGTTTATTAATTTCATTCCATATCCATTTTTACTACCTGAGTTTTCCTGTATTGCTGAGTTTGATAAGCACAGTAAATTATTTCCAGCATTTGCCAGTCACAGTGAATTAAGTCATTTTGAGTTTAAAGTGAGGAATTTGTATTGCGGAGAAGGAATTGAGTGGTGAAAACACGTTTGAGAGAAGAATATAGGAGTTCACTATAGAGTGAAATACTATCATAAAAGAAGCCATATTTAGCTGAAACCCCGGAAGCTTATTTGAAGGAGAATCTCGAAGAGCAAATTTGGAAGGAGAAGCTTTAAAATCAGGCATGAATCCTCCTAAGTTTATAATTTTTATTGAAGTGTTGTTTCCGTTTTGATTTTGTGATTGCTGTTTTCAATTAGCTCTAATAGGAAAGAACTGTTTTGATGAATAAATAAAGCAATTCATTTAAGAAGAAAATGTGAAAAGAATTCAATGATTAGGGGGTAATTATGAAAAAGGGATTATTTGGATAAAGAGCTTAAGGGATTAGATTATTTATCTTGCATTAAGAAGAAATAATAGAAAAAGGTAAAAGGGAAGGATTTACTTGCATTTTAAATGGGTATTGCGTGATGTGTATGATCTCTATATACGGAGAATACGTAGATGTACTTATTATCTACTAGGATCGAGATGATGGCAGAATCAAGTGAAGTCTTTTAGCTTAAGTTATTAGGATAACTGAGACAAGTTAAGTACTCCTAGGATAAAGAATTCCTAGTTAGGAGAATTGATACAAGACACTTGAATACTGTTTTCATTTCTAGTAGGTTCGTATGATTGTAGGATGTCTGGGATGACGAATTCATCCATTGAAGGACAAAACCTATGCGTAGAGTAAGGAAGCCTTAAGTCAAATCGGCCCTGAGGAGTGTTTATGATAGATGACCTTCATTCGAAGTACTGAATGAGAATACTTTGGCCAAAGTAGTGAAAGGTACGACATCCACCTAGATGTGAGATAGTTGAGACTACACTGTCAGTTCATTGTGATCCGAGTACTAGATCGAGATTGTGAAATAGCAAGGTTCTAGTTGAGTAGGACACAGCACTATGCTCAGTTGGTAATCGTTAAAGGATACCCTACCAATCTCTTCTTAGAGGGCCGTTCATTGCAAAATGATCGATGCGGGGGACCGCATTATAAGTCCGTGGTTGGCGGGCCATGATGTTTCTCCTCCACGGCATGATGTACCAAGATTTGAAAGGACGGATTCCTAGACCTTCTTACTTCTATTTGTGCAAAAGCTTACGAGCTATGTATGTAACTGTATTCCTTTCTAACTCTGATTTATATTTGCAATGAAAATGAAATTCATGAGGAAACATATTGTAACTTGTACATGTTTATCAATAAAGAAAGGAAGAAATTTATTGTAATATCTTTGTTATATGTTACTTTTACATGTTTAAAGTGAAAATGGGAAAGTTTTTAATTTACGCGGAATTGGGTCGTAACAGGCATCTACAAATGTAGATTATCAGCTGATGCCAAGCTAATGGGCGATGAATTGTCCAAGTTTGGCCTCAAATTGTTCAATGAGAGGCAATCATACGATCCTCATGGTGTCTTGGCATCCTGTTTTGGTCAAAATCACACTCATGTGCCTGCAGTTGAAGATTTTTGGGCTAATTGTGAGGATGAGTTTGAAGTGCGCAGGTGCAATTACAACAAATTTACCCTCCAACAAATGGCTGATTTCCTGTCAGAGGATGTGGAAGAATTGTCCGATGATAATGGAGAAGTTCTACTTCCCACGTATGCCAGAGATCAAATCAAGGAGCGGCCAGTTTCATAAGTCAATTGGTCCATCAAAGAGAGCACCTCAATTGAGGAAAGAACAAGCCGGATTGTCAAAAACAACAGGATATTCCTAAGCAGTAAGAGGACGCGGAAGGTGTTGCAAGTATGAGCTTGTCTGGTGGTGTTGTCATTAATGTTGTCATTGATGTCAACACTATTCAAATGTTGCAGATTGTACATGTATGGCTGAGATGTTGTGAGTACATGGAGCTACCTTTATGGTGTTGCAAATATGATGGTGTGATGAGTTTCAAGTGCTTTTGAGAAAATTAATTAAGAAGAGAAGTCAGAGTGTTGAGTGTGTTCAGCAAGTGCTTCGGTATGTGCTCCGCATTTCCCCTGTGTTGATCCTATGCCTGTACGGATTTGAAGGCGTGTTGATGATGATATAGTCTAAGTTTCAATTTTTGGTGAGATGGTACGTGAAAGTTGTGTCCACCGGTATATGCGTTCAACTGACAGAGTCAGTGTTCTGTGGACTAGGAGAAATATGTTCGCTCCGCAGTTCTCCACTGCTTTGTTTCAGATTGTGCGGATCTGGGAGATGTCTTGCGAAGGTATTTTCTATGCTCTGGCGAAGAGGTTTGGAGTTTGGTGATCCGGAAATCATGTTTTAGCATTTTAGTGTGTGTCTACACAGCCCAGATTGACTGGTGAAAGGAGTTCAGTGTTTGAAGTTTGTTATTCTTGCTACGGATGTATCTAGAAGATTCTGAGATGTATTCTCGTGCATAATGAAGCGTGTTGGGTCGTCCGCATGTCATCTTCTTGTTGGAAGCATGTGCATCATTGATAATTTGTGTTTTCATTAGGTTTGGCCGACCTAGTGTTTACACTTCATTCAAAGAATAAAATTTAAATTGAGGAAGCGTGTAGAATACTTAAGAAAATAATTTTATTGGTCCACTCTTATTCCTTTTCCACCGCGGGAATTTAGAGTTGCCGACCTAATTTGAATTTATGAAACGATGTATTGTGGCCGACCTTGGAAAATGTTTCTAAAGTTGAGAACGGTATAAAAGCAAGGCGAGTTGTGAAGAATTGTATGACAGTGTGATGCAAAGTGACGAAAGTGTGCCACAAATCATAAGAGCAAGAGTGTGTGTGAATGAGTTGTGCTAGCAGATTTTCAGTGAATTGAAGGTTTTTGTAATCCTGCGAATGTGCTGTAATTGTTGTGGTGGATCTTTTGTTGGACAGTGAGTCCTTTGTAGGCAATGAGCCTTTGTATTTGGACAGTGAGTCCTCTTTTGGGCAGTGAACCTTTGTATTCAGTTTATAATCTTTATATTGTGAGTTAACCCTCACCATGGTTTTCCCCTTATTGGGTTTTCTACGTAAAAATCTAGTGTTCATTGTGTTGATTTACTTTCTATTATCTGTGTTTCATGCTCATATTTAATAATAGAATAGTGTGATTGAAGATTTGACAAGTGATAAAGTTTTAAGTTTGAATTTGTGTGACAACTAATTCACCTCCCTCCACCCCCCCTCTCAATTGTCTTGCACTTGTTTAACAAAAGGTAGCTATTTCAATTGCAAAGCCGCCAGTACCTTCTGGAGGATTGCTCATAGCCTTCATTCTTGGTTTTGGTTTGGAAGAAGGTATGAAGGTCAGCAGAATGGCAAAGAGTTCAAAGAAAAAGTTGGAGTTCCCCGATGTGATTCAACAGGAACAACCGACAATTGTATCAGAAGTTCCAGAAGAGCCTGCACCACAAGTAGAAGCAGCGCCTACATCTCCTGATTCTCTGCCATCACCGAAATCTTCTCCCATCCATATTAATTCAGAAGTTGAAGAGGTTGATGAAACTGAAGCTGAACCTCCCAAAGAAGTTAGTAAAGACACCTCGTCTTGGCTTGAGAATATCCTGGGAAGGAAGAGAAGGAAGCCTTCATATCACTTGAACTTTGCAGAGCTTGACAACGTCTACCAAGACACATCGATAAAGAAACCTAAGAAGCAAGTTCACATGGAGAAGAATTCACCATCCACCTAGAGAAGTTAGTAAAGACACCTCGTCTTGGCTTGAGAACATCCTAGGAAGGAAGAGGAGGAAGCCTTTGTATCACTTGAACTTTGCAGAGCTTTACAGCGTCTATCAAGACACACCAGTAAAGAAACCTAAGAAGCAAGTTCACATGGAGAAGAATTCAGATGGTGAAATTATCATCGAGACTGCTACACCTTCGAAGGATAAGAATATCGATGAAGTTGAGATTGATGACTTCAAAGTTGTCAAGGCCAATCTTGGTAGAAGCACTCGACATACTGATGAGAATCTCTTTGAGGTTGCAGCATGTAATCTAAAGTAGAGAGTGCTCAAGGATGGAAAGGATAAGGCAGCCCTCAAGGCTGAAATTTGACAGCTACAACAATATGCTTCTAATCTCTTTCATGGCAATTCACAGGCCACTCTTGCTTCTGCAAATTCTAGAGTCACCGGCTGATCAACATCAGTTAAGTTAGTTGGTTATATATGGGAAGCATGTGCGAGATTGGATAGAGGAATTCATCACCAAGGGTAGATTTGTGCTTTCAAAGATATACCAGTTGAGGTATAACGCCCATGATCTTCGCCAAGGGATTCAAGGGTTTGAGCAGTGTATGTCAAAGGTGAAATCAATGCATGAGATCATTATTTCAGATTTGAGAATGGCATATGATTCAGTTGCTACAAAAGAACATAAGAGAGATTTTTGCTTAGAGAGAAAAACATCTCTTCAAAGTAAAAACTTATGAGAGAATATCTGAAGAATTGGCTGAATATAGACAAAAGGTTGTTGATGTCCTCAAGTTCATAAGCACATTTGTTTCATAGATCCCTTGTCGATATCACCATGATGATGGCTCTTTCATTGGTCTTGGTGAAGTACAAGCAGAGTTCCAAAATCTTGTTTGTGGCAGTTTTAGCAGTGATCCTATTGCCAACAAAATGAATTAGATTGCTGTGATGTCAGCAAGATTTGATAAAGCAACCGAGGAGGTGAAAGATTTTCTAAGTTCAATTGCAGAAGGCGAGGAAATCCTAGAAAAGCGGAATATTGCTCTAGATAGTATCAATGCTCTTGACAAAGAGGCGGTTATCAGCTTTTAGTGGATATGGTTTTCCAAATTATCCATGAATGAGTTATCTTTTCAGGACAGCAAAGATTTCCAAAGATAGAATTAAAGCAGTAGTTAACTCAATGCCTTTTCCGAGTTTTCTTGCTATTCTTGTCTCACGCTTATCTATTCTTTGAGAAATAGGAAAAATCAAATTGTAGTAGTTGGAACTTTCCATGCTTTTTGTTTTCAGCAGGTTGTTAGTTAGTTGTCATGTTTTAGTTTTAGAAATAAAGCTTGCAAGTTGGCAAGTCTAGTTGTAAAAGCAAGGAGACTTTAGGGTTCCCTACTCCTCGCTTGTGTATAAACAAGGGCAGCCTTGCCCATTTTTCTTTAACCATTATTGTGATAACAAATTGTTGAGCCTACTTTTGCCTACAACTTTGTTATTCAAGGTATGTTCATTTAGTGTAAGAGCAAGTTTGCAAGCCTGTTTTGCTGCAAGTTATTGTTCAGTTCATGTGTAATTTGTGTTAAGTGTATTCTGGTTTGATCGCTAAACTGTAAGCTTGTTATTGCTACAAACTTGCTGTCCCAGAAGTGTAATTGTTGTTAGAAATTTGAGAAAGGAAATCTTATGCCTACTTTGCTCTAATCTACTATCTCAGGTTTTGTTTTATGCGTTTTGCTTATATAATCTTTATTTCAGCTTACATCTAAAAGTACAATGAGTCTTCAGGTGTGTGTTGGAAGTGAGTTTGTTTAAACATCTGTGTTATTAAAACATTCCTCGTTTACTTCTAACTCTCAAGCTCTAAGTTTATAACCTCAACTACGACGCAAAGAGTTTTATAACCTTGTGCTCTTAGCTGAGAACAAAAAGATTAACAACAATTTAGTTTACTTTCTTTAAGCATCATCAACGAAGAGGGAGCTTCCCCTCCTAATTTGAAGAACAGTTTATCTGTGCATAGCTGTCCGTTTCTAATATGCATTCCAGGGGTGCAAATTGAAATGCCAACAAGCGTCAAATGGTGAATTGGTGCCTAACGATGCCTTGAACAAAGTCAAGACCATGGATGAAAAACTCAGCGCGTCCCTGCAAAACTCACAAGTACCTGTGGGTTAAAACCCTAGTCGAGTAACTCGTTGCAAAATGCGCCACCAAGTTATTCAAAAAATTGCGGCATATTTAGGGCAAAAAATAACTAGAAAATTGCAAGATTTCAACCAAAAATTGGCCCAAAAATATATAAAACCTCAATTTAAGTCAACCTTTTTTTTCGCCTATTTACAAGTGACGCGATTCCATTTTTCCAAGACACGACTCCTTTTTTTGGTGGCGCTATAGGGTTTACAAGCCGCGACTCCTTTTTATGGCGACGTGATAAGGCATGTTACAAATCTCCATTTTATAGTTTTTTAAATCTTGATATTTTTAGACAGCCATTCAACAGGGAAACACTTGGATTGAGGATAATTACCATTAATTTGGGTAGTCGGGTATTCATTTCCAACGTTAGTAATGGCAAATTCATCTTATATTCTAATAGATACTTCTACATATTGCAATGAAGGCACCGATACTAACTTTTAGCCTAGAGTAACAATTATGTTATATTTAGATTTTTTCAATGGATTATATAATCTAGCTTTACACTTGTGAGATTGGTCTCACTTGCATATTTTATTATTTGGAGTCTAGACTATTAACAACTCTGTCAAATAAAACCCAACCTTGAATTGTTGAGTTGAATGTGTTATTGTTAACACTTGCACGAAGTACCCAAAACATTTTAACCTGTAACATGAATATCATCCACAACATATCTGTATGGGTTTGCCTTTCCATGAAATGCCCTGTTGCACAAAATAGAAGATGAACAAATTACAAGGTAACTGAGAATTTTTATTGTTAAAAACTTATAACTTAAAAGCTCTACACACACATAATACAAGAAGTTGTTTGTTGTCTATGGTAGCACCTACACCAAACCTTATTTCCTACAGGTTTCTAAAGCCAACAAAAATGGCAATAAACTCAAAACATTGAAACTTTATACATGATTTTCGGATTAAAAAAAGATTTTGCAGCTTTGCTAGATCACTGGTAAGTGGGGAAAATAGCAACAATGAATATATCTAGAACAAAATTGATTGCAAATACAAAGTAGCTTTCTTCAGCTACTAATACTTCATAGAAAACATGCCTTTTACAACAATGAATATATCTAAAGTTTTGGACATATCTTAAAAAGAAGTATTATGAAAACACGATACTTGGACAAGAGAGGTTTTATTTGTGTGGCCTGATTAGTGAGTATGGATTAGAAAAGAAAAATACATATGGGGTTCTCTTTTCTAATCCATGCACACTAATCAAGATGTCCCCATGCTGAGTGTTTGTAAATTGGGATAGCCTATGCTAAGTGTTTGTAAATTTACAAACACTCAGCATGGAGACAACCTTTATTTGTGTGCCTTGATTAGTGAGTATGGATTAGAGAAGAGAAACCCATATACATTTCTTTTTTCTAATCCATACTAATCAGGCCACACAAATAAAGATTGTTCCCATGTTGAGTATTTGTAATTTACAAACACTCCACATGGGGACAGCCATGAAACACGTATGCATTTTTCTTTTCTAATCCATACTCACTAACCAGGCCACACAAATAAAACTTGTCCTTTTCTAATCAAGAAACCTGCAAAACCACATAGCAAAGTATTAGTACAGATTACACCTTGGTCAATCAAACTCTCAATACAACTACAAAGTACAAACCAATGAAATTTTTCAGACTAGTGCATTTTAATGAGTCTTAATCAATAAAAAATTGCGAAAGACAAAGAATATGTATGACCTTGTTACTAATTTTTTTATGTTGTCTCCTTTTTGCTAGGTTTCATTTGTATTTTACTATAAGAATATGGCTTCTACAAGTAAAGGAAGTGGTGGCAAACCAAGAAATCCTTGCTGGAAACATGTAACACCAGGTGCAACACGAGGAGAGGTTATTTGCATCCATTGCACTAGGTCTATCAATGGTGGCATAAACCGACTCAAATACCACCTTGCACAAATCCTTTGTCGAGATGTTAGACCATGTGAAAACGTTGCTGAAGAGGTTGAGAGGGAGGCAAAAACACTCCTTGCAGCATTTGAGCAAAAACTCGAGGAAAAACTCGGCTATAACTTGGCAAATTTATTGAAAATTTTAAAACACATAAATTTTTAAAATATTCTTCAAAAACTCACATATATATTGAATTGTAGAGCATATTACTGATTTCCATCAAATATAAATCAAAATTTGAGTTCAATACATGTCATAGACCGAAAAACAAGTACAACTTTTGAACTCCAAGAAGTGTTTTTGCTCAAATGCTGCAAGGAGTGCTTTTGCCTCCCTCTCAATCTCTTTAGTAATGTTTTCACATGGTCTAATATCTCGACAAGGGATTCGTGCAAGGTGGTATTTGAATTAGTTTATGCCACCATTGATAGACAGTTAGACCTAATGCAATGGATGCAAATAACATCTCCTCATGCTGCACCTGCTATTCCATGTTTCCGGCAAGGATCTCTTCGTTTGCCACCACTTATTTTACTTGCAAAAGCCATATTTTTTTAGCAAAATATGAATGAAACCTAGCAAAAAAGAGACAACATAAAAAACTAGTAACAAGGTCATCCATATTCTTTGTCTCTTGCAACTCTTTATTGATTAAGACTCATTAAAATGCACTAGTCTGAAAAATGTCATTGGTTTGTACTTTGTAGTTGCATTGAGAGTTTGATTGACCAAGGTGATCCGTATTAATACTTCGCTATGTGGTTTTTCAGGTTTCCTGATTAGAAAAGGACAATTTTTATTTATGTGGCCTGATTAGTCAGTATGGATTAGAAAAGAAAAATGCATATGGGTTTCATGGCTGTCCCCATGTTGAATGTTTGTAAATTACAAACACTCAATTTACAAACACTCAACATGGGGACAGCCTTTATCTATTCGGCCTAATTAGTGAGTATGGATTAGAAAAGATAAGTATATGGGTTTCTCTTTTCTAATCCATACTCACTAATCAGGCCACACAAATAAAACCTCTCTTTTCTAACCCATACTCACTAATGGGGACAGCCTTTATTTGTTACAAACTTACAAACACTCAACATGGGGACAGCCTTTATTTGTGTGGCCTAATTAGTATGGATTAGGAAAAAGAAACCCATATGCATTTTTCTTTTCTAACGCATACTCACTAATCAGGCCACACAAATAAAACCTCTCTTGTCCAAGTATCATGTTTTCATAATACTTCTTTTTAAGATATGTTCAGAACTTCAGATATATTCATTGTTGCAAAAGTTTCTATGAAGCATTAGTAGCGGAAGAAAGCTACTCTGCATTTGCAATCAATTTTGTTCTGCATATATTCATTGTTGCTATTTTCCCCACTTACCAATGATCTAGAAAAGCTGCAAAATCTATTTTCAATCCGAAAATCATGTATAAAGTCTCAATCCATAGAGTTTATTGCCATTTTTGCTGGCTTTAGAAACCTGCAAGAAATAAGGTTTGGCGCAGGAACCACTGTAGACAACAGACAACTTCTTGTATTATGTGTTTGTAGAGCTTTTAAGTTTTTAACAATAAAAATTCTCAGTTACCTTCTAATTTGTTCATCTTCTATGTTGTGCAACAGGGCATTTCATGGAAAGGAAAGCTGCAAACCCATACAGATATGTTGTGGATGATATTCATGTTACAGGTTCAAACGTTCTGGGAACTTTGTGCAAGTGTTAACAATAACACGTTCAACTCAGCAATTCAAGGTTGGGTTTTATTTGACAGAGTTGTTAATAGTCCAGACTCCAAATAATAAAATATGCAAGTGAGACCAATCTCACAAGTGTAAGGCTAGATTATATAATCCACCAACAAAATCTAAATATAACATAACTATTACTCTACATTAAAAGGTAGTATTGTGCCTTTATTGCAATATATAAAAGTATCTATTAGAATATGAGATGAATTTGCCATTACTTGTGTTGGAAATGAATACCCAAATGCCAAAATTTATAGTAATTATCCTCAATCGAAGTCAATCCAAGTGATTCCCTGTTGAAAGGTTGTCTAAAAATAACAAGATTTAAAAAACTATGAAACGGAGATCTCTAACATACCCTATCGCACCGCCAAAAAAAGGAGTTGCATCGCGGAAAAATGGAATCACGTCACTTGTGAACAGGTGAAAAAAAAAAGGTCGGCTTAAATCAAGGTTTTATATTTTTCTGGGCCAATTTTTGGCAGAAAACTCGCAATTTTTTGGTGATTTTTTGAATAACTCATCGGTGCATTTTGCAGCAAGTTACTCAGCTACGGTTTTAACCCGTGGCTACTCATGAGTTTTGCAGGGACGCATTGAGTTTTCCATCCATGAAGTGGATCATCAGGTTCACAGGGAGCTCAACACTCAACATTGAAGCAATAAGAATTGCATTTACAATATTGTTTAATTGTTCACCTCATTATTCCATTTTTTGTGTTTTTTATACTCACTAGCACATATGTTTGATATGAACTTTTAGTATGATGCTCCTCTACCACCACATGGTTCAAGTTTACATGTAAATTGAATTTCTTGAGGCAGATATTACCCAGAGCACTCAGTTTAGTTCAACCCACACACAAGTCCAAGTTTATAGTTGCATGCATATAGGTGGTGTCCAACAGAAGGTGGTCGCCAGAATTAAATAGTACAGGTGTAAGGTTAGCAATCCAAATATCTCCAATGCCACCTTTAAAGCTTATGCACTGTCAATCTTGTATGCTTCTTCCATGATGGGCTACCAGTAAACATGGAGAATCAACTGTAGTATTTGAATATTTTGCCGAATCTTACCTCAGAAACAGCATATATAAACTTATACCTCCAGCCAATTATAATTATATCACAAACAACAAAGATGCTCAACTGGAGTAGATTTGATTTTTGGGCATTCCTTCCATAGTGGAAACCCTGGACTATACCGCAAACATCTCATAGACCCTTAGGTCCTTGGGTGAATCCATAGATGTTTGATTCACTGAAGTTCCATCTGAATTGACCAAGAGGCACACTTGATCAGTAGAAGAACATCCAAGGGAGTAAATAACAACTAAATGGGGCTATGACCACCTCTATGCACTTATACATACACTAGCTACCAATAGAGATGCAAAATGACTATGCCTTGGCCCATTCACATAATATGAAATGTCCCCTTTTAATTAATTTAGCTTATGTAGGTCCTATCATTACTTTCCCAATGAAGATAAAATAGTTTAATAAAGGGGCCATGAATTGGCAAAATATAAGTAATAAATAAAATAATCATAAAACAATATTAAATTATGAGCATGGGGGCATGAATTTCCATAATGGAGTTTTGTAACCCTCAAGACACTTGGCAGCTACATCATGACAAGTCAATTAATGGGGAGCTGCAATTTGGCATTCAAGACAAAGTGAGGCTATTTTCAAGAGGGATTCTCATTAATATTTTAATTGTTATTTTTGATGAGGAAATCAGGCGTTGGAGTTTGTGCCCTCCTAATGCTATGAAATAAGATGCTTGCCTGGCCTTAGATATAACCGTAATATTTCATATATCTTTCTCATAGATTGAGCCTTGTGTTCAACTATTGATTCAAGGACAAAAACACTTGGGTTTGAAGACCGAAAGATGAAAACTCTTTGGTTTCCAAGGGGCAATCTCAGCCAAAGATTGTATTTGTGCTGAAAGATTTTATCTTCTTTTCCGACAAGTATTTATATTTGGAGCAACAACATATCGTTATAGCAGATTTAATTCATATTTGTATGTTGTCTATTTGAAGTATTCTAGCATATTCGTATAATGAGATCCAGCTCCAGCATATTTGTGAAGATTTCTATTGTTCGTGAAATCTCTTGCCATATCTTTCACATATTGTTATTTGATAAAATAAGAAATCTATAGAAATCACTAGCCATCCACCATATGCTCTCACTACACTAAAAAGTGTATTAATATTTACTCGTGTATGTTCTCACCTCACCCTCATAGAATCTTGGTGATCAAAAGTAGTTAATTCCATCCCAAAAATGGCTAAGCCCATGTTTCTATTAAAAGAAATGGAAATTTGGATGGCATCTTCTTTCATTATATGTTTTAAAGTAGGTCTGCAACTTTTGCAACCAAGTCCAAGTAGATATCTTTTATTTAGTTTGTTCACTTTTTGCTTCAATTCTTTTTCATTGTCCTTTTGATAGGTCTTGTGGCCTCTGTTCTGTAGGAAACTCTTACCTAATATCTCCAAGTAATTGATGAAATAAATATTCGATAGCTTGGAAGTCTTCAAATTCCCTTGATATTTGTCAAAAAGCATGTCAAATGCAGAAGTAGTCTTAGGTTCTTATCTTTCTTCTTTTTATAGAAACATGGGCTTAGCTAGTTTTGGGATGGAATTAATCACATTTGAGGGTATGGAAAGGGCTTTTCACAACAGACAAGTTGCATGGTAGCTAGTTGCTTTGTGATAAAAGGCGTGCACACCGCTCCATCTTTTGTTAAGCATTGTGGTTATCATGTTAATATTCAAACCATTTTGGATAAGCATTGGGTGGTGTATAGTGACATGCCGTAAGGTTTGCCACCAAATATTTAATAGGGTATCTCGACACATCATAGAATTGGAAACAGGCTCTAAGCCTGTTCAATCACCCTTTACAGCCATCCACAAATATATAAAGAAGAGATAAAGAAGGCAAACAAAGAACTATTGGAGATGGTCCACATCAAACCCAGTTCTACTCCATTTGCATCATCGATGGTTCTCATGAAGAAAAAGGATGGCACAATAAGCATTTGCATTGACTATAGAGCATTGAACAAGAAGACCATCAAAAATAGGTATCTTATTCCCAAGATTAGTGAACTCAATGATGAGTTGCATGGAGCAGTCTACTCCTCCAAGATTGACCTGAGATCAGGCTACCATCAAATCCATGTACAAGATGATGGTGTACAGAAGATAGCTTTCAAATGCCACTTTGGAAACTTCAACTTCCTACTCATGCCATTTGGTTTGACAAATCCCTCGGCCACTTTCTAGTCTACCATGAATCACATATTCAATAATCAAGAAATTTTGTTCGCATCTTTTGAAGAAATATTGATATAAATTATAAAGTAAAACATGGGAAGATCACTCGGGCACTTGGATACAATCATTGAGATATTGGACCAACAAGCTCTCTTTGATAAGGAATCTAAGTGAGTTTGGTATTATAGAGATTTTGTGCTTGGGCTATGTCATTAGTACTCATGGTGTTTAGGACGAAACTAACAATTCAAGGATGAAAATCTTTGGGTTCAAAGATCAAAGGGTGAAACCCCTTTGATCTCCAAAGGGAAATCTCATTCAAAGGTTGTATTTAGGCTCAAAGCTTTTATTTTGTTTTCCAACAAGTATTTGTAATTGGAGCAACAACATATTGTGATAGCAGATTTGATTCATATTTTTAAGTTGTCTATTTGAAAAATTCCAGCATTTTTGGGTAATCAGATTCAGCTCCAGCATATTTGTGAAGATTTCTATTGTTCATGTAATCTATTGTCATATCTTTCATATATTGTCATTTGATAAAATAAAATATATAAAAAACATTATTCATCCACCATATGCTCTCATCTTGCCCTCATGGGACCTCGGTTACCAAAAAGTGGTATATATTTCATATTAAAATTTGTTGAGGTCATTACATAATAAATAAAGTTAAACTTGTAGCGGGCCATCAGCTACATAAATATTAGGCTTTTTGAAGCTTAACTCAATGACTACTTAACCACCTCTATTCTCCAGATTTCTCAATGCAGAAAACAATCTCTTAATGCAATAATAATACTCATCTGATCTGCAATTTGATTCAACTACCATAGAAGGGAATGTTCAGGGCCCAGGCATTGGCCTATAATGAACAACAAACAACTATGAATTGCCAGCTGCGGAAACACCAATTACACCTAGCCTTGCTCTGCTTACATCAGTTCTCATAAAAAACTGTGACATTTTTATCTCTTATCAGAAGTAAAGAAAAAGACTGAAAACTACAGTATTTGTGATCATAATCCAGACATCTTAAGTCATTTCAACTCTATTGTCTCTAACTCCATGGTCTTTGGTGCAACACATATGCATGCTAGCTTAGCATTGCATCAAATACAATCAGTGGGAAACTAGATATTTTAGCCATATTGCTCTTATTTTCATGGAAGAAATAGTTGTGAGTTTCTGTCTGCTCTCATCAAAAACAAAACGCCATTACATATACGTTCTTAACAATTAAAATGCATGAGGGATACTGTAGCACTCTGATATTCCACTGTGCTTCAGTTTCAGTAGAAAGCTATGCTAACATCTACTTCCTCTTTTTCTTACAAAGTTTTAATCACTGAAATTAATTGTTCATCAAGAAAATGGATTTAGAATGAAGATCATTTTTTAAACTAAAGTACCTCTATCTTAATGGCTAATTAAAACATACTAAGACGAGAATAAAGTACAATTGACAGCAGTCAGAATATTAAGAAAAGAAAGCATACCAGTAGCATCTTCAGAAGAGTATGTGTGCCAATGTGAGCAAGAGATTTATTGATCCGATTATTTCCTTCTGGTTGATCAACATAGCGTGCCACACTTTCTCCCTGTTCATAGGTCTCCACCAAAACTGCTGGGTGTACGAGTGGATATAAGGGCTTTGGAAATGAGACATCTTTCCACCTGCGAAAATTGTAAAGAAAGCGGCTCAAATGTGCAGCTTCTCTGGCAAGGTCAACTTGAGATAACATAAAGACAGCAAATTGTTGTACACTTTCATCAAGTCTTAGCCACTTCAATGCAGGCACCATAGAAGAAACCCTAGCAACCCAGTTTATTATCACAAAATCCCTTCGAATCACTTCACTAACTCCTGGATGCCTGACTTTCACTGCAACCATCATAGGTTTTACCTTCTGACCAGGATATCGAAACTTCAGAGCAGCTCTATGCACCTGGGCAATACTCCCAGAAGCCACAGGTTCCTCTTCAAAATCCTCGAAAATTTCATCAATCTTACGGCCAAAAGCCTTTTCTATAGTTTGGCGTGTATATGAGAATTTATGTGCTGGTGCTTGTGTATGCAGTTTTGTCAACTCATTACACAAATCTCTCGGAAAAAGATCTGGACGTGTAGCTGCCCATTGGCCCCACTTGATAAAGGCAGCCCCAGCTTTCTCCAAAGTTTTGTGAACAAGCTGCAACCACAGCTGTCTATACCTCCCCCCAAATATATCTGCAAATGGAGCAAGAATAATAGCTGGACTGAATAAAATTATCAAATAAAGAGCCCTTGCTATCAAAACAATTCCCTCCATGAGTGACCAAAAACTTGTAGCAAAAGTGCCATGTCTATTGAGTGCTTGACCATTTGTAGAAAAATTTGCAAGTGTCTCTTCTGATTCAGCCAACCTATTATGTGCCCAAGAAGCTTCCCCAATTATCAGAGCCAAGATTCGGGGGGTGAGATTTGATCTGAAACAAGCCAAGCTTACAGCACGAGCAATCCTACTAATAGGTAAAAATGTAGGACCCCCGTAGCAGCACATCAGTGAAAGTCTCCTCCATGCAGCTTGAGCATTGTAAGTCATCCCAGGACTTTCTGTCGTTGAAAAAAATGCTTTGGAATTCTGTGGCCAACAATGATTCTTCCTAAATTTTGAAAACCGTAGAAGGATTGGGATGGAATGTGCAAATTTAGTATTTTCCTGCATAGATCCATACTTCTCATCTATCCAACACCAATACGATTTGTACCGTGAATGATAAAATCTGAGATGATTCCACAAAATTGCAGGTAACCCCGGGGAAGATGGATTTCCATGTGTCCTTACTGCTATATCATGCAAAGTCCGAGTTGAGAAACCATGTCCTGCTTTCTCAATAGATCCATATGCAAAGTACCTGCACCCAAAGCAGTTCACTTTTTTATTCCCTCACTCTCTCAAGCTATCACAAAAACACATCACACATAGCCATAAACATTCAGTTCACTCTCATTTCCCTTCATGAAACGCTTCATAACTGAGCAAATAGCCTGTCTGAACAAGCTAGACAAAATATTTCAACCTTTATGGAATACTTGGAATTCCTTGAATGATTAAATCTTATTTGCAGCAGGACTGCTGCAAATACTTAAATTTTAAAGAAACAACCAGGCATAATAGCTAGTAGGATCACACCCTTCTTGTGCATTGTAAAGCATGTCCAATATAACTGAAGGAGGTGTCAACTTGATTTTCATTATTTTAGGATTATAAAGATTAGCAAAATCATCAGATATCTTTTATTGCCGCTTAACTTTCAAGACACTTCTATTCCTAAAATGAGTTCAGAAAACTTTTAAATTTGAATGATTAAATCTTATTTGCAGCAGGACTGCTGCAAATACTTAAATTTTAAAGAAACAACCAGACATAATATAGCTAGTAGAATTCACACCCTTCTCATAGATTTAAAAGCATGTCTAATACAATTGAAAGAGGCCTCAACATGATTTTCACTATATTTTCAGATTTCAAAAGATATAGCAAAGAGATGACGTATCTGTTATTGCCACTTAGCTTTCAAGACACTTCTATTTCTAGAATGAGTTTAGATCTTCTTGCAGTTAATCTATGCTGTTTTAGGTTGCTGTTTTATATTATTTAAATATTTCTGTTGATTTATGCAGACTGTTACACTGGCATACAGGTGAGTTATTCAAATCAGGTAAAGATCTTCTGAGTTAAGGGATAATAAAAAATAAGATAGATCAAAGAAATGGCAAGTGAAACCCTCCTATCAAGGGAAAACTTAAACTTACTTTTGATGGAGCAACAAGGGGTAAACCGGGGTTGGTAGATGCTGGGATTGTATTGCAAGATGAGCATAGCAAGTTTGTCAAAAGAGATTTTTTTATTTTAGGGCGTAAAACTAGCAACAAAGCAGAATTTCTTGAGTTATTGGAAGGAATGCAAATGGCCAAAGTGGTGGGATGCAAGATGTTAGAAGTTGAAGGTGATTCTTGTGTGGTTATAAATGGCTACCTGAAAGGGCAAGTTATTCATTGGAAGTTAAAAAGTAATTTAAAAAAAGTCCAGATGCTCAGGTACAATTTTCAGCTTATATCATTTAAATATTGCTTTCAAAAAAGCAACAAGTTTCCTGATAAGTTAACAAATGCAGAGACTGATCAATTCCCCTTCTTAGCAAGGGTTAGTTCAGAACCATTGGTATTGTAGCTAGAGGAGTCTATTCTATATGAGGGTATAGGCGTATGGATATTTCCCCGATTCCAACTTTCTAGTCACTGGAATCACAATGTTTATTAAAATGCCTTGTGAGGTTGTTATGGTTGGAGAAGGCAAAGTACAGCAATAATTAAGAAAGGTAAGGAATTCTTGTCTGCATGTAGAAGTACCATTGAAGACAACTGAAAGGAATTTGTGGCTCCTCAATTATCTTTAAAAGGCACCAGTAGCGTTGCTATGTCTAGGTCTGTTTTCATGTGCACCATGGAGAGGAAATAGAGAAAATTGTCTTTAAAAGGTGATAGTGCCATTGCAAGAAATTATATGGAAATTGGCAATGCCTTCAAAAGCAACCAAGCATCTCATTATATAACAGCAGGATGGCCAAATCGGGCACCCAAAATCCAATGTCCATTAACCCAGTTTAAGAATATTTGTTAATTATGGCAAGATCCTCCTCAAATAGCTCGCGCGTTATCTTGAAAGTCAACTTGTAACTCCTCATAAATGACCACTCCACAACATCAAAATCAGTACATACCTTGTGTCCACCAAGGGATGATTTGAGTTGTCAAATTTTATTGGTGTATGGAATGCTGAATCCATCAGCAACAATGCCATTGAATCCAACAAAGTCTTCAACTTTCAATCTTCTATTCACAATCAGGCATTCATCAATGAAGTTGTGGGTAGGCCCACTATCAATAAGCACCATGATTCACTCTCTAGAGTGCACTCCATAAACTCTAAATGGGTGATATAGGGCTGCCCCTAGAAGAGTTGCAAGTGTACCACTGCTTGTGTTTGCAACACCCAATTTTTCTAGTTCATACTCGATGTTGTATTATTTTATGACTTGTTGTAACTCAGATCCTTCACGATTTGACACATCAGCACATACTACCTCAATATAATGGACTTGGTTGGGATTTGCCAAGGAATTAGTGACTAGGTTCCCACAGTTCTTTGCAAGAGGAACATAGCTCCTTTTTTCTAAGTTCATTTCTAGTTGAATCATCCAATCTTATGGCTGCAAATGTGTCCAGAGTGGCTCTTTGAGGGTATGACTTGAAGCCCCCTTTCAAAAAATTGCCCTTTTGTGACTGATGCAAAAGTTCAAGAAAGAGATATTAGCTCAAAACTCTTCACTCGGTGCTCTACATTCTGCATGGAGAACTGTCAAATCCTCATCCTGCTGCTCTATGATTTCTTCTGGCTCCTCCACTTCTTTCTGTAAAATTGTAACTTTAGGTACAACAAAGAGACTGGCTACCCTAGATGTCTAATTCACTCTTGAAGCAGAAGATTTTCCTCAATCCCCATTAGCAATGGAAGTAGTCATGGGAATAGCATTAGAAGTTTGGTAGGCTTGGGTGAAAAGGTCGACGAGCTCCTACTATCCATTCTTCAGAAACTCCATGGTTTCAAAAAATATTCTTTTTTATTCTGCAGCTATTTCTTCTGTATTCTGTGATGGCATATGGATCAGTTGCAACTTCCTTTGTTATGTCCTCAAACACCTGGTTTCTCTTTCACTTAATGGCATCCACAATCTTTACCCTCAGGCTGGCAAGATCATGGCTCTGATACCACTGAGATGACTTGTATCTAAATAATTTGGCAATAGATTGCATAAATAGTAAAAATATTCACAAACAAGATGGAACTGAGTATCATTATTCACATTTACTGGAATATTTCAAATAAACAGCATACGAATACTTAATAGAATGACAGCACATAACCTTCAGCGCAAATTGCAACCTCTGGATGAGATTGTCTCCAAAAAAATCAGAGAATTTCTATCCTCCAATCTCCAACATCCAAAGGTTTTCATTCTTGAACTGATAGTTGAACACATGGCTAAAGCTGTAGCAGAAATTATATGGAAACTGGCAGTATTTTCAAAAACAACCATTCACTTTAGTCTTTACCATATAACAGCAAGAGGACCCTCTTTAGCACCCAAAACTCAGTGCCACATAACTCTGTAAAAAAATATTTATTAATTCCGACAAGATCCTCCTCAAATAGCTCTTTCTGTTGTATTGAAAGTTAACTTGTAAAAATGACTACCCCTTCATGGAAACCCTCATCCCCTTATGTTGGGATTATATATTATTTTATTATAATTTATTGACTGTTTTACCTGACGTCCCAGCTCATGGCCCCCATTAGCACATTTATTTATATCCTTATCGGGGAAAATAAGAATTAGGCCCACATGCCGATCTAACTAAAGGGAACATTACAAAGTGTCTCACATTTCAGCCCCTAAGGTTGTTTCAAGCTTTTAATTTTCTATTTGATCCCAATGGACTACTTTGGTCACTCTTGGACATTCATATAATATTTTTCATTATTTCTTCCTTCCTACCTCCTTAACAGCCCACATGCTTTGAAACCCATCTCCTCGTCGGCCCACATATTTTTGTAAATCACAATAAGAATATAAATTTAGTGTCTAAATTCAAAATCATTGTAGTGACAGTGCATCGGATTAGTAAATGCCTCATAAGCCACTTCTTTCTCGTAATTGTTATCTGTGTGGAATAAGGAATGTGTACATCATAGAATTGGTCCTAATTTCTGTAATTAAGCTTTATTTAGCAGGGTCTCATGCAACTGTTTAGCTTATTTTGGCTGGCAGTCACTGTTCAATATTTTAAGAAATTTTTTGTGGAGCTTATGTATGAATAATTATTTTTTTTGCTTATTTTTAAGGAGTCATCTTAAATTTTATTTTTTGAACTGTATAAATGTTTTTGATGACATAACTAGTATTAATAACAATTTGTGCACACAAAATTTGGAGGTAAATACTGGAAGTAAACGTTAAAATGGAGAGAAAAGAAATTTGTGGAGCCACGTGACATTTTTGTCAGTATACAATTACTGCTTATTTCCAGCCCCTCCTTTTTTTCACAGCCTATTTTCAATTCCTAAATAGTAGTTGTTCCACTAAAATAGAGAAAGATTCCAAATTATCCTTTTCCCGTAATTAAAAATTTGCATGAGAACACTCAAACTGCTCAAATTTAAGCTGAAAATGCACTTAAGCAACCGCACAAGAGACATAAGGTTAGACACAGTTAAAAATTCATATATCTTATTTGCAAACTTGTATTATTTTCGTATAAATGCAAACCTTGGTTAGTCGACATGAACACCACGATATGGCAACACCCATGAAACTTGAAAGTATATTTCGCAATCTCTAATCAACTTCTGTAGGGACTGCTTCTAGGAATTTTAAGGTTAAATTCACGTAATCTGAAAGATTTGTGCATGTCATACCACATAAACCACCTCTTTCTTGCACTTCTTGTCCATGACGGATTCTTCAGGACATACTAGCATATAATTAGTAAGAGTTGTGAACCTTAGAGACCTAGTCATACTTTCAGTAGTCAATGTTTATTCGGACTTAGTTATTGAATTATTAAGGAATTTTTGACATGAAGGCAAACCTTGGTTGATTGAGACGAACATGAGATAGACAAGCGATGCCCGTGAAAAAATAGTTCAGAGCACCTAACAGGCTTCTACAATGACCCTACTTGATCTATGGACAGTTTTTTCATATTTTTCTGAATGTGAGTATTTAAAAAAAAAAATGCTACGTTTCCGAAGTCAATGACCTACGTGATATTTTTATCTACATGTGGCTATTTGAAAAATTTGCTATATTTGCGAATTCGGTAGCTAAGTGAAAATATTGCTATATTCCAAAATCAAAGAGCCTATTTCATGGTTTGTACATGTGGGTAATTCAAGAAATCACTCTATTTCAAAAGTCAGTGCCCATTACTGGACCTTTCTGCATTCAAACAATGTCACGATGACCCATACTGCATGTTTTTCATGATTCAAAACATGCAGCAATCTAGAATACAAATGCTTACAACATACCTTGCCCCAGGGTTGATAATGGTAGTCCTAGTTGTAGCCCTCCAATCCAGTTCCTTTCCCAAAGCAGCCAACCTCCAGCTCATCCTGTCCTCCTCCAATACAAATCAAATTCTGATTCGTTCGGCCAACAAATTCTCTGTACCCCATGAATCAGAAACCCCCATTGGTACAGTTGATCAATAAAATACAGAAAACAATCGAATCATACAATTAGGTCTTTTCATTGCAGGGATTTTTTTTATTTTTGGTCTTTTTGATTTTCTGAAGTTGTGGGTATATGAGCAAACAAAACCCTCCTAGGATATTTCTTGTGGAAGATATCCTCCAAGAGAAAATTTGAGGCGTAACGGGTAAATAGAAAAGGATGCCCAAATTATTCTTTAAGCGGCTTGAAGCCCTACTTCTTCAAGGTTGCTTAAATGTTCAAAAAAAAAATGATGTTTGGAAGCCTTAAAACCCAAATTGGTTGTGTGTACCATTTCTTGTCCATACAATTTTAAAGGTCTTAATTTGGTTTTGTAAAGTGATGACAGACTGCCAATAAATTATAAAGGCGACCTTAAAGTGTGTATGGTGGACTTCTTCCATTTGAAAGGCTATATATGGATATTCTTTTATTCAATAAAATTTTAAGAGAGGGAGTTCAAGTTGAAAAAGTGTAATTTATCGAGTAATTTTATGTGATTGTTTTAAGTTTGTTTGTAGTTTAATTTTGAGTAATATAATAGTCGTACATAAATTTTTAATTAAATATAAATGATAATTTGGAATGTTTTTACAATGTTACAATTGTTATAGTTTAAGAATTGAAATATGGTTGCATACGTTTTTTTCTCTTGTTTTTAGTATATTTATTTAAGTTTTTCATACATACTTGTTTTTATTTATATAGTTGAAAAAAGTTAACAACTACTTAAAATAAGCATAAAACTAAAAAATCATGAAACTAAAAAGACTACTAAAAGATTTTAGCAATGGCTAATAAATAAAAATAGCTAAATAATGGTATGGTATCTTATTGTTACTCTTACATTTTATATTTATTTTAGATAGCAAATGCATATTATATGGTGAGATTCACATGCCCATGTCATTTCTCATTTGTTTTTGTGTCTATTTTGAGGTAAGTGCTTTGATACATAAACATACTAACAAATGGTGTAATTTTGTGAAAAGTTTTATCTCTTGGCCTACATTATCCACCTACCTCATTACTCATCTTCTTATGTACCTATCATCCATCCCCTTCACATATTCATACGTTCTTATGCATTGGTCCTATCCACTTAATTATTACACCTATGCTCATACTCATTTTGCACACACACATTATCAACCAAGATTTAGCCCCTTTTTTTTTATCTTAGGACTGGTTTGTAGTCGTGAGTTTATCTCTCTAGTCACAAAATTGTCTTGCCTAAATTTAAATATTTAAATTCAAATGTGATCAACTTATCTTCTTTACCATTCTTTCTTAGGCTTGACTAAACATAAGTTTACACATTATTTTGATATGTTCTTATATTTAAAGACATTTAATACACTCATTCTAATTATCTCCTAAACATCACAAAATCAAAGAATTAATCCATATTTACACTTCAATTGGTGTTTTCAAAATAAAATAGCTTTGTATAACCACTCTAAGATCATTCATTCATCTTGATTGATGTTTTTGATTATTCATACACATATATGAGGGTTGACCTTAGAGAATGTGTCCCCCTATGACATGTTAGTACCCCTTCAAAGGTATTTATAAATATTGCTAGTCCAAAAATATTAGAGAACGCATAAAAGGGTTATATATATAAGATTAGATTTTTTATCACACAAGAAAAGTTTGTAGGTGTAGGACTAGTTCACCATTGCAAATTTGTGCTTGACACCCAAATTTTGTACCGTTAGTGTGAATAATATTTTTTAATTCAGAGAAAATTAATAGACTAGCATTTACAACTCTTAACCGCGAGGCACAACAAATTTAGATCCATATTACACCTATTACATTCTTCAATTATCACACTAAGTATAATTATTTCTAGTTATATTTAATAGCTACAAATTGTTACAATATTAATACTTAAGTTCTTGTTTGTTAACCTAATCTAATCATGCTTATTTATGTGTATTTGATTACATTATCCTAGGTTACAAGTTAAGGAAAGTATATTTTCCTTTACATTTTGGCGAACTCAATCTATCCTACTCAATCTTACCTTTCCTTTGTTGGGATTAGGGTGTCTCAACCTTAGAGTCCTAACATTTAATTTTTTATTATTTGACGTGATTATGTATTTCTTGGTGTTTATTTGTCTACCAAAAGTGACCCATCGGTGATGTAGCATCCTACATGAAAGGTGATATGTAAAAGATGGAAGCTATATTTGTGGAGGTAGGCGTCCACTTTAGAGGACCTGAATTCTAGGCTAGATTGATGGAATTAGTCATAAGTTGTTATGTCATGCACTATGATAGGCTATGACACTTGTCATGATAATTAATGTCAATCATAAGAGTCAACTATGGCAACTACCTAATCAAGACTTATAAGTAATTGGCAGTTGTCAATATTGCATGATGTAGGTGCCTTGCACATTGAGGAGAATCTCTTGCATGTATCCTCTTGCCTTGCATGTTGAAAGGATTGATTTTGTTACATAGCAATTTATGACAGATGGTCTACATGTCAAGCATTTATGGTAGTTGCATGGGTAGGTGAAGTTGGACGCCTTACATGTTCCCTATCTCTTGTTGCATGGATGCAGTGATTATGGAGATGACACATGATAGTCCTAGGCTCCCATGTTACACATCTATACATTGGTGATGCCTTAGTGTATTTTTGAGATGATAGGTTGAAGATTGTTGACATGTCGTTATGCTACCAGAATTACTCTAGAATAATATCGCAGTGTGAAGACTCTTGAGCATTGATCTAAGATTATATTGTAACTGTTATTTTTACTAATAATACAAGTTGAGTTGCATGTTTAGAGTGTGGATTTTTTCTCGAAAGGGTTTTCCCATGTAATCACTATGTTATGGTTTGCATTGTTTATATTTTGAATGTGCATTTATTTGTACCTATAGCAATATAAGGTGTTAAAAAATATTTTTTTTATAACTCTCCCCTACTTAGATTAGTGTAGGAAGTTGCATCCACTCACCCAACTTCCTTTCAATTTGTATCAGAGTCTGGCCAGCCTTGATTCCTTTATTGGGCTTAAAGGGATTTTTGAGTTGATATTTATTTCAATGGGAGTTTTATAGAAGAACATTTTGTGACCTTATTGTAGGAAAAGGATGGAAAGCACATATGAAAGAATCAAAATGGATAATTTTAATGATGGAAACTTTGAGTTATGAAAGTTAAAAATGGAGGATATGCTTGTAGACAAAGATAGATAAGGGTTGTAATATCCAATACAAAACTAGCTACTACAACCCAGGAAAATTGGGATCTGATGGATCAGAAAGTCAAGGGTTTGATAAGACTCTGCTAGGCTAAATCCATGCTCTTAAATGTTCATGATGAGAAAACTGTTGCATCTTTATGGAAGAAACTTGAAGACATTTATCAAGCTAAATCCTTAGTAAAAAATTTGTTCCTGAGAAAGAAATCATATTCTTTGAAGATAGAAGATGGAAGATCTATAGCAGATCACCTGAATGTGTTCAACGTGATGATAGCTCAATTGGGTTCTATTAGAGATAAGATTGAAGACCAAGATCAGTGCATGCTTTTATTGTGTTCTTTGTCAGACTCGTGCGATCACTTGGTAAAGGTCATTGGGAGTACTACCACCAATTTCAAGATGGATGAGGTGGTTATTTTGTTGTTGTCTAAAGAGATGCAGGAAGTAGGCCCTTGTTGTTTGTGGGAGATTGAAAGAGAAAGGAAAGAAGAAGAAGTACAAGAAGTCAAAATCAAAATCTCTAGGGAGATCTAAGTCTCTTGTAAAATCCAAGGTAAAATGACAACAAAAAATCTAACTTCATTTCAAAAAAGAGTGCAAGGAAGAGAAGAAGAAGAAAGGAAAAAAACATTTCTCATTCTTATAAATCATCTCAAGATGATGCAAATGCATTTTTCATAGCCTTGGCAACCCATGCGTCGAAAGATGTGTGGTTGATAGACTTGGGTGCTTCTTTCCACGTGACCTCGCAGAGAGGTTGGTTCTCGAAGTATGAAGAGTATGATGGTGGAAAGGTGTATCTGGGTGATAACTCTCACCTAAAGATTGTTGGTAATGGAAGAGTCAAAATCAAATTCCCTGATGGAAGTGTGAAGGGAATTGATGGTGTCTTGAATATCCTGGATTTGGCACCAAACCTACTCTCTATGAGTAAACTGAATGAATCAAGGTTGGAAGTTATTTTCTTGATTGAAGGATGCAAGATGATGAGAGGATGTATGGTGTTGGATAAGGGTGTTCGAATTGGCACCTTGTATAAGTTGGATGCATGCAAGGTTCAGTTTAATAGTTCCTCTAATACACCAAATAAGAGACCTTTGAATTCTTCATCCTCTCCATCAAATCATGCGAAGAAGTTTATAGTAGCTACATCTAATGATCATGCATTTTGGGTACCTAAGGGTGCTCATTCCTTGGAAATGAAACTTCCTATGAAGAAGACAACGTTATGACACCAATGACATGGTCATGTTGGTGAAAAGGGTCTTAGAGCCCTAAAAAATATGAGCCTTGTTGAAGGCCTTGATGATTGTAATCTCAAGTTCAAATTTTATGAATATTGTGTGTATGGAAAGTAGTAGTGTGTTTCTTTTTATTCTAGTTCTCATAAGTCTTCTAGGGTTTTGGACTATGTTCATGCAGATGTGTTTGGTCCTGTGAATGTTCCTTCGATATCAAATTTGTATGTGTTTTTCTTTCATAGATGGTTATCGTAGGAGGATATTTGTTTATTTCCTCGAGAGAAAACCTAAAGTCTTTAGTCGATTTAAGGAGTTTAAAGCCTTGGTTAAAAACTAGACTAGTAGAAAGATTAAGTGTTTGAGGACTAACAATGGTGGTGAGTTTTGTTTGGAAGAATTCAACAAGTTTTATAAAGAGCACAAGATTCAGAGACATAAGACAACTCCATACACCCTGCAACAAAATGGAGTTGCAAAGAGGATGAATAGGACATTGATGGAGAGGGCTCGGAGTATGATGAGTGGTGTTGGCCTTGAGAAAAAGTTATGGGCTAAAGTTGTAGCCACTACATGTTATTTTATCAATGGATCTCCTATATCGACTCTTGTTGAAAAGACACGAATTGATGGAAAGGGAGACTCTCCCTCTCAAATATGATCACAAACACACATAAAATACTATGCAAGAAGGTAGCAAATTAACTTGAAACACATAAAATGGAAGAGAAATCTGCAACGAGTATTAACTTCAAAATCTAAAATGAAATACATAAACATGGAGCTCACATGCTCCCTTGCAACATGGGCTTCACACATACAAAAAATTATAACTCAACATTTTGGCTTCATTCTAACAACATCTGGGTATGCAACCACAACTTCTCCAAAAGCCTCCTCAAAATGAGCAAGCATCAATATATAGAAATTGTGTGAGAAGAAACTACCATTGGTTTCCCAAAACAACCTCCACAAACCACCAATAAATCCAACGCCCAACTTGAGGAGAGATAAGAAAATAAAATAATTCATTGATTCACCACCTTGAAATGGGTGCCTAAATTTTGGCCAGCACCTTGGTCAATTATGACACCTTTGACTTTCAATAGCCCTGACGGCTCCAACTACGGTCATGCAATGACATGTAAAGCTTGTGGCACAAACATGCAAGGCATGCAATTGATCATGCAAAAACATGCACCCCAAGTGGTCCCCACCAAGAATGGTACACCCAAGAGGGGTATTTTCCCAATTTTTTTCCTTAGAAAATATTCATAAATGCACAATTCCCACCATTTCATCCCAAGGGAAATTACAAATTTGTAAATCAAAATATTTATTCTCCTAACCTATAAGCCCTTATTGAAAATAAACTGATTAAATAACAATATTTTTGGTGACACAAGATTCCCATTTCACCTTGGATGCTCCTGCATCAAACACCCAGGATAGAAGAAAAGTGACCTTGTCACTTCTCAAGAGGATAACCAAGATGATTAACCTTAGCTTCTAATAACCAAGATGAGTCCTTAATAGGCCTCCCAATCCATTTAACCAAGTACTCCATACACTATGTATTTCTTGTACTCCTACTCACCTTGTTGTCCAATACTGAGTCTATTTTTTCCTCCTCTGAAGTAGGTGTTGATATATGAATTAGTTCACCTATTATACCTTCATCACTTTCAACTTCATGAAAATTTGTTAGATCAGAAATATTGAATATAGGTGAAATATTAAGTCCACTAGGCAACTCTACTTCATATGCATTACCTGAATCATGCCTACTCACAATTCTACAAGGCCCAAACTTCTTCATTTTTAGCTTGTTATAAGTACCAACTAGAAATCTTTCTTTCCTCGAGTGTACCATTACCTCATCACCAACCTAAAAATTATTATGCCTCCTCTTTAAATCTACCTTGGACTTGTACTAAAAATTCATTTTATTGATGTGTTTTCTTACCTCTTCGTGTACACTCTTTATGTGATCAACAAAGTCCTCTACCTTTGCACTTTTCTTATCAACATTATCAATCTTTTTTTTATCTAAAACAACTCTTGGGTCGATGCCATAAAAAATTTGGAATGGTGACTTACTAGTACTTCTATTCATCGAGTTGTTATATGCAAATTCTACTTGAGGTAGAATCAGATCCCACCCCTTTGGCTTGTCTCCAACTAGGCATCTCAACAAATTACCCAAGCTCCTATTCACCACCTCTATTTGGCCATCTGTTTAAGGATGGTAGGCTAAGAAAAACTTTAAATAAGTCCTTAGATTCTTCCATAATTTCCTCCAAAAGTATCCCACAAACTTTTTATCTCTATCTAAAACAATACTCTCCGGAAGACCACATAGCCTCATTATTTCCCTGAAAAATTAACTCTGCAACATGTACACCATTAGTCTTTTTACATGGAATGAAATGAGACATTTTGGAAAATCTATCTACCACCACATATATTGAATCATAACCCCTTTGGGTCCTTGAAAAAACCCAAAACAAAGTCCATACTAATCTCTTCCCATGGCTTCTCAGGTACCAATAAAGGTTGATATAAACTAGTGTTTTGAGTAGTTCCTCTAGCCACCTAAAAAACTTTACAACCTTGCACATATTTTTTGATATCTTGCTGCAACTGAGCCAATAATATTTCTCTCCCACAAGTTTTATGTTTTTATCAAAACCGAAATGTCTTGCAAGTCCTCCACTATGTTTTTCCTTAATAAAATTCATTCTCATTGAACTTCTAGGAACACATAACTTATTACCTTTGAACAACATACCATCTTGGATTAAATAATCCAACCACTTGGTTCTATCAACAGTAATAGGCTCTTTGCAAGCCTTCCAAGCCTCTCCAAAATTTGGATCCTCTTCATACAACTCCTTCAACTCATTGAAGCCAACAACCTCAACCTACATTTCAATCAACAAACCTTGCCTTCTACTCAAAGCATCTGCAACCCTATTAGACTTTCCACTTCTATATTTTAAAACAAAAGTGTAACTTCGCAAGAACTCTACCCATTTTCATATACCTCTTATTTAACTTTCCTTGAATACTCAAATATTGAAATGCTTGATGAACAGTAAACAAAACAAGCTCCTTAGGAAAAAGATAGTGTCTCCACTTTTCCAATGCTTGCACAATAGCATAAAATTCTTGATCATACAATGAATATTTTATTTTTGCATCATTTAACTTCTCACTAAAGTAAGCAATAGATTTACCTTCTTGACTTAGGATAGCTCCAACCGCATTACCACTTGCATTGCAATCAACTTGGAATACCTCGTTGAATTTGGAAGTGCTAAAGCAGGTTGTTCCGTCACTTTGGCCTTCAACAAATCAAAACTTCTTGTTGCCCCTGTAGTCCATCTGAAATCTCTTGTGTCCCCTCTCATGGTCTCAGTTAGTGGTGCACAAATATTACTGAAACCTCTAATAAAATTCCTATAAAAACTTACAAAACCATGAAATGATCTCACCTCTATAGCACTTCTAGGCGTAGGCCATTCTAAGAAAGCTCTCACCTTTTCTGGGTCCATCTTGAGTCCTTCACTTGAAACAACGAACCCCAAGTAGACCAATTCCATCTTCATAAAGTTTCACTTCTTCAAGCTAATGAGTAACTTCTCTTCTCTCAACTTTTTAAAACATTTATCCAATATGCATCAAATGCTCTTCTAGTGTCTTACTAAATGCCAATATGTCATCTAGATAAACAATAACAAATCTACCTAAAAACTCTTTCAATACCACATTTATCAATCTCATAAATGTACTAGGAGCATTGGTTAGTCCAAAAGGCATGACCAACCATTCATATAAGCCTTATTTGGTCTTGAACGTTGTCTTCCATTCATCACCTTCTCTAATTTGAATTTGATGATAACCACTCTTCAAGTCAATCTTAGTGAAGTATTCAACCTCACTTAAACAATACATAATATTATCCATTCTTGGTAATAGAAATCTACACTTGATGGCAATCTTGTTTATAGCTCTTGAATTTGTGCACATCCTCCATTCCCCCCCTTTATTTGGTACCAAAATAGTAGGTACTACACATGGACTTAGGCTCTCCCTAATCAAGCCTTTCTACAACAACTCTTGAACTTTCTTATTCAACTCTTCACTCTCTATTGGAGACATTCATTGGGTTGCTTTGTTAGGAAAACTTGCTCCCGTATCGGATCAATTTGATGATGTATCTTCCTCATAGGTGGCAGCTCCTTAGGTGCGTTATCTAAAAAAATCTCTTGAAACTCTTGCAACAAATCTGTAATCTCCCCAGGAACATCTTCCACATTTTCACAATTAGTTTTAGGAACCAAAGGAAAACAAACTGTTGATGTGTTTTTTATGCACTTCTCAACACAGGTAGTGTGTAGGTGCACTACCTCTCTTGAAAGATAATCTTCCACAATCAGATTGCAGAACACTATCCCAAGGTCTCTAATGTTAGGTCTTGACAGTGCTTGGAATATCTTAGTTGTTTGATGTGATTTGCTGGAATCACAAGGTGGACTTACAGATGAGTTACAAAGAATGGGAAGTTGGGTTTGCAAATGCAGTTTCAAAGTGTTGGAAGTGAATGAACAATGGCTGTCCACTCAAAACAATAAGCTGAAACTCATCAAGTTCATCTGATTTGGCTTCATGGTGATGCTTTGGATCCTACTATAACCAAGGATTAAAAGAAATTGCAAAAGGAGAAGGGTTAAGAAAGCTATTCTAATCCAAAGCTATGAATGAACAGTAACAATGGTGGCTGCTAAAGTAGACAGGCTTCCTAAACTGAGTTTTGCTTGACTAAGAGAAACCTACAACTACACAAAACCAGTGCAATCTTCTAAGGTCTGCTGATTTTCAAATTACACATACACATCATGAACATGCAATTGAACTAGGTTGCAACAATGACAAAAAGAAGCCCAGGCTAACTTTGCACAATAGCTTGTCATCAACATGTGCTAAAAATATGGGTTGGAAGCTCATCAAATACTATAACAGCAACACCATCATGACAACCATTCAAGAAACTAATACTAAAACTAACATGGAAGTAGAACCATGCATGCAAGATGAGAAAAATCAAAGAGAACATCCATAAAATCATGCAATGTTGTCTTCTATTGCTACAAAATGCTTTTTACAACAGCTCTCCAACCCTTACAAATGAGGGGAAAGCCCCTATTTATAGTTTTCCAAAGCCCAAATGAATGGCTAGGATTGAATTACATCGAATGGCCAGATTCAATTACATTAGGGTTTCACCTACCCCACAATATTCAGCAATTTAAAAAACATCTTTGTCTTTTCTCTATTTTGTCATCTAGTGCCCAGGTGCTGTAGCAGTTTCATCATTTAGCTGATTGCCCTTTTACTGTAGCTAGAATTGCTTGAAAGCTGCCCTCTTACTTGATGTGTTTGCAGTGCTCTTCCTTGGATCAAACAAGCCCGTCGACGATTAGCATCAATAGATTGGTTTCCCCTGATTCAGGCGGACAACTCCCTTATGCTTTCTTCAAGGCCACCCCTTGCATTTTTGTCCTTGACTTTCTTGGCACAAGCCTTCTTCTAATGCCAACCCTATTGGTGGGTGCTAGCGGGAGAGGCGATCATGAAATGAATGGTGAGAGGAGCTATGCATATTCCTTGTTCAACTTTCTCGATGGGTCTCCTGACGGACCTGCAGTAGGCTCCTTGAATCCTGCATACATGAGGTGTCGTAAGTGCTTTCATACACAAATTAAGGAAAATGTTAGTCATATCTTGCAAAATCTTTGTTAGATCCATCCATGCATCATCAAAAGATCATAATATTCATATTTGGGGCTCATTTGGATCGAAAACATCAATGCAGGCCCAAGGGGGCGGGTAGCGAACAAGGGACAACAAACTGAAAGGGAAGTTCCTGGACCTCACAAAACATAGCAAAACTAAGATTTTTCAATTATAGCACATGGGAAAAGGGGAAGGAAGAGTGCCTAGAAAACTTCCTTAAAATTGGACTCATTTACCAAAATTGGAAGCTCAAAACGACCACGAAGAGACGGAGTCCCGGAAACGGCCACGGAGGGTCTAGGCTCCAGAGGCTGGGCCGCCAGGGCTCCACGGATGTTCAAAACAGCCGTGAAGGGACGGAGTCTCGAAAACGACCACAGAGAGATGGAATCCTGAAAATGGCCATAGAGGGGTCGTGCTCCGGAGGCTGGGTTGTCGGGGGCCGACGGATGTTCAAAACGGCCGTGGAGGGACGTAGTCTTGGAAATGGCCATGGAGAGATGGAATCCCGGAAATGGCCACGGAGGGGCCGGGCTCTAGAGGTTGGGTTACTGGGGGCCGACGAATGTTCAAAACGACCGTGGAGGGACGGAGTCCTAGAAATGGCCATAAAGGGGTCGAGCTCCGAAGGCTAGGCCTTCGAGGCTCCACGGATGTTCCAAAACAGCCAAAGGGGGACGAAGCTCCGGAACCTTGGTAGTTCATTTAAGCACATCAAACACATCTTAGATCCAAAAAAGGTTGGCCCCAAAGTCAAAAATGTGGAAATCGGGCTCCAGAGGCCGGGCCGCCGGGGCTCCACGGATGTTCAAGACAGCCAAAGGGGGACAAAGCTCTGAAACCATCGAAACTTAACAGAACGTTGACAAAACCTTGGTAGTTCATTTAAGCACTTCAAACACATCCCAAATCCAAAAAAGGTTGCCCCCAAAGTAAAAAATGTGGAAACCAGAGCGACAGGGGTCCACGGATGTTTCCAAAACGGCCATGGAGGGATGGAATCCTGGAAATGACTACGGAGGGGCAGGGCTCCAGAGGCCAAGCCGCTGGGGCTCCACAGATGTTCAAAACAACCGCAGAGGGACGGAGTCCCGGAAACGGCCACGGAGAGACGGAATCGAAACGGCCACGGAGGGGCAGGCTCCGGAGGCGGGTGGCGAGGGGTTGACGGATGTTCAAAATGACCACGAAGGGACATAGTCCTGGAAACAGCCACGGAGGGGCCGGGCCGCCGAGGCTCCACGGATATTCAAAATGGCCAAAGAGGGACAGAGTCTCGAAACGACCACGAAGGGGCCGGGCTCCGGAGGCCGGGCCGCCGGTGCTCCACGAATGTTCCAAAACAGCCAAAGGGGGACAAAGCTCCGGAACCACCGAAACTTAACCGAATGTTGATGAAACCTTGGCAGTTCATTTAAGCACATCAAACACATCTTAGATCCAAAAAGGTTGGCCCCAAAGTCAAAAATGTGGAAACCGATCGACGGGGGTCCACGGATGTTTCCAAACAGCCAAAAAGGAAGGGAATTTCGAGGGAAAGCTCTGAAACCATCTAAACTTACGGAACATTGACGAAACTTTGGAAGTTCACTTAGGGACCCCAAACACATCTCAAATCCACCAAAAAGTTGGCCCCAAAGTCAAAAATGTGGAAACGGACCGATAGGGGTCCACGGATGTTTCCAAAATAGCCAAAGAGGGACGAAGCTCCGGAACCACCGAAACTTAACGTAACGTTGACAAAACCTTGGCAGTTCACTTAGGGACCCTAAACACATCCCAAATCCACCAAAAAGTTAGCCCCAAAGTCAAAGATGTGGAAACTGGACCGACAGGGGTCCACGGATGTTTCCAAAACAGCAGGAACAAGACAAAAGGCAAAAAGGGGATGGCGACTTTATTACTCTGCGGATTTGAATACCCTAAGTAGGTGAATTTGGTAAGGGGAATTTGATCATTTGATGGCACATGACCAATTTGGGCTTGGGGCACGCAAAACAAGACAAGAGCAAAGCATCCTGTCGGGAGCAAAAAAAAAAAGGGGGGTCCTTGCCTACGGTTGGGTGTGTGTGCAAAACATGCACAACACAAACTTTCTCATGTCTCATACCATCTAGGAATTTCCTTGCATCCACTAAACAAACTCTTACATTACCACAAACTTGAACCAAGTCTTCTTTCAAAGGCTTCAATTTATGTTTCACTCCATTCTTAGTTATTGTATATGTATTAGCACAACCATCATGCATTGCCTTCCTATCATACTGCCAAGGCCTTCCTAACAAAATATGGCATACATCCATAGGAATTATATCACACAATATTTCATCAAAATAACCTCCTATTTTAAATTTTACCAAACATTGTTTGCTAACCAAAAGTTTTTGATTGTCTTGTACCCATGCTATCTGGTATGGATTCAGGTGCTTTTTCCTCTCTAGCTTCAATTTTCTTAGTCATTTCTTCGGATACCAAGTTATCTATGCTTCCACTATCTATAGTGACATTACAAGCCTTCCCTTCACATTTGCATCTTGTCTCGAATAATCTCTTTCTCTGAGCTAGTTCATTTTCCTCATTTAACAATGCTCTTCTTGTCATCAAGACTTCACCTCCTTCTGCTTCTTTTAAATGTGATGATGTGCATCCACCTCATTGATGTTTGTTGCTCTATTTTGATTTTTTGATCTTTTGTTGATCCTTTCTTGATTATGATGGAAGTCATATGCTCTATGTCCCTCTTCTCCACATCGAAAATAGGTTCTGTGAAAGACACCTCTTCCAAATCCTCTACTCGATCTTCCTCTACCTCTTGGATTTTGGTCTCTAGGAGGGCAATAATTTTTTGATTTCTAATTTTTGTTACTACCTTGGTCTTCAAAATTTTGATTTTTCTAATTTCCATCACAATTTCTTCCTCCACTTCTTCTGCCATGACCTCTTCCTCTTTGTTTGCTCTCAAATTTTTCTGTTTACTCTTTCTTTAACTTTCAATGCAAATTGATATGCATCCTCAATGGTGTACATTCTTCCTAATTCCAACTCTTCTTGTATGCTTGGCTTTAACCCATTGATGTAATGATATACTTTCTCCTTGTTTTCTTCAGAGTGTCTTGTTCTTATCAAAATGTGAAATTCTTTTGTGTACACTTTCACAATTCTTGTTCCTTGTATCAAACTTTGCATCTTTTTAGTAACTCCAACTCATAGTCTACTAGAATAAATTGTCTTTTCATCTTTTCTACCATTCTATCCCATCTAAAAAATTTGTCTTTCCCTCTTGTTCCTCTTTCAAGTTGAATTTCCTTCCACCAAATACTAGCATGCCCTTTTAGTTATGTTTTTGCAAACCTCACCCTATGAGGGTCTTCAATCTCTTTGAACTCAAAGAATTCCTCCATGTCATTAATCCAATCTATCAACTCTTTTGGATTCAAGATTCCACTAAAGTTTGAAACCTCCATCTTAGGATTCTTTCTAATTTGTGTAATAGCTCTCAATAATCTGATTTCTCTAGGATCCATTAGTTCTTGTTCTTCCTCTTCAAATTCCTCTTCTACTTCATCTTCACTATCCTCTTCTTCTCTACAAACATCTCTTCTCTGAATCTCTTCCTGCAAAACCTCAACATGCCTTCTTAGAGCTCTGAATTCATCTTTTGGATGATCTCTTCCTCCTCCTCTGCCTTTACCACGGTTGGAAACTCTTGGAGGCATTTTAATCTGCACCCATAACTCAGAAGTCCTGTTGCAAATTGCCTCTCTTTGACGCTCTGTTTAGACCCAAAATAACCTGCTCTGATACCATTGATGGAAAGGAGATTCTCCCTCTCAAATCTAATCACAAACACACATAAAATACTATGCAAGAAAGTAGAAAATTAACTTGAAACACATAAAATGGAAGAGAAATCTACAACATGTATTAACTTCAAACTTTGAAAAATGAAATACATAAACATGGAGTTCACATGCTTCCTTACAACATGGGCTTCACACATACAAAAATATGCAACTCAACCTTCTGGATTCATTTTTTGTAGCATCTGGGTATGCAACCACAACTTCTCCAAACAAGCAAGCATCAATATATAAAAATTGTGTGAGAAGAAACCACCGTTGGTTTCCCAAAACAGCCTCCACAAACCACCATTAAATCCAATGCCCAAATTGAGGAGAGATCAGAAAATAAAATATAAATTAATTCATTTCCTTCACCACCTTCACATGGGTGCCTAACTTTTGGCCAGTCACCTTGGTCAATTATGACACCTTGTTTGACTCTCAGTGGCCTCGATGACTCCAAATATGATCATTCAACAACATGAAAAGCTTGTGGAACAAACATGCAATTACATGTAAGGCATGCAATTCAACAAGCAAGCACATGCACCCCAAATGGTCCCCACCAAAAATGGGATGCCCAACAGGGGTATTCTCCCAATTTTTCCTTAGAAAATATTCATAAATACATAGTTCCCACCAAAATTACAATTAAAATTTCATCCCAAGGGAAATTACAAATTTGAAAATTAAAATATTTATTCTCCTAACCTCTAAGCCCTTATTAAAAATAAAACAATTAAATAACAATATTTTTGGTGACACAGGATTTCCATTTCACCTTGGATGCTCCTACATCACCAATGGAGGCGTGGACTGGTAAAAAGCCTTCGATGAGACATCTTAGATATTTTGGTTGTGAACTTACACTCATGTTTCAATTGATAAGAGGTATAAATTGGAGAACAAGATGGTTAATTGTATCTTCATCATCTATGGTGTCAGTGCGAAGGGTTACAAGCTTTGGGATCCAATGACCCATAAGGTTCTCTACAACAAAAGGGTAATTTGAAAAGAGATGAAACCTTCCACTATTGAGTTGTAGCTAGAGAAAGAGGAGAAACAAAAGAACAAGGTAGTTTAGATTCCACCTACTTTGATGAAAGGTGAACTACAGACTCCTACTGGACCTGATGATAAGGAGAGCTTGAGCAGATCTAAAAGTTTTGAAGAAGAAGAGGAACATCAACTTTAGCAAGTGAGGAGGTCTACACATATTAGGCGACAACCAAAAAGGTTTGGTTATTATTTGTTGGATTCCAATTACATTTTTGCTTTGATTGCTAACACTGATGAGCCTCAAACTGTTAGAGAGGCTATGGGTGTGAGTGATGTATATTCCTAGATGAAAGTTGTAGAATCTAAGCTAACGTGTTGTAAATTTGGTAGAGCCTACACGATTAAGAGGTTTAAGTAATTGAACAGTCCACTTAACATTGCTCAAGACTACATTAGATTATCAACCTAGGGCTCAAGTAAGCTTGTGATGGTGCAACATTGTATATGCCTTCAATGACTCAAAACTACCTAAACTACCCTATTTAAGCTATTCTATTTGTTGGAAATTCACAAAACTATAAAATAGTAAAAACATAAACTAGAGCTAGTTGCTACAGGTACCTATAGCTTAGACTATAACTAAACTATTACTAATAAAATGATATTGTATCAACTAAAAACTTAATAAAAACTAATGACTTGGTTGAACTATCCTCTGGAGTGCTATTGGTTAACTATTACATGTGTATTCATAAGCATTCATTAACAATAAGCAAGATGTGAAATTCTAATTAGATTGCATATGATTCATGATGTAGTGATAAACTAATAACAACTATTAAACAAAAATAAATAACTAGGAAATGAAGTGAGGAATAGTACCTTGAGTGGCCTGCTCAAGTGGTTGTTCTCACTTTAACTAAACCCAAATCTAGCTAATAGATTCTACGCATCCCATGAAATTTACTACATTCATTGTATATCATAAAATATTACAAAAGATCTTTCCATAGATTGTACTCAATCATTCTGAATATTTTTCATGTTTTCAAACTGAAAGTAATTGATAACATAAAACTAAAAAAACCCAACTAACTATCCTACAGATTCAACCAACAACTATATACAAGTTGAGGGAATCTTTATCCAAAGCAAAAACTTAACCGAAATCATTAACTCCACTCCCAGATAACATAGCATAGAATTAAGACTTGAATTATTCAACCTATAACTAAAAAAGAGAAAGAATCTTTATTAGGACTAGAACTCTGTCATAATAGAATTGCATGTGAAAATTCAACCATTTGTCAAAATTTCATAAGTTAAGGAGACCTCTTCTTCAATGTTTATTAATTGGTTATAATAGCACATGTTCAACCTTCATTAAGTGCCTTTAATCAATTATCATCATGTTCAGTCCATTCTAGAGTTTCCCATGTTTTGGTATCCAACATTCCTTTTGTTGTGGGTTCATCCTGTAACTGTTGTGTGCCACAGTTCCTCTTTAGCTGCAAACAAGTTACTTTCACAAAACATGTACACAAGGATAACTATCATAATTAAATATATCATTCCATCAACATTCCATACACATATTCATATAAACCATTCAATACTAATATATAATAACCATAATTCCATCATTATGTTTTTGGGTTCAAGTCTGCATAATAGATATAAAAGGATAGTATAATATAGAAACATTGTCTAGAAAGTATGCTTAAAAGCATCTTAAAGCATGTATAAAACCAACAAAAAATAAGTTATTATATGGACCTATCATCTCCCCCCAACTAGTCTTTTGCTTGTCCCCAAGCAAAATACTAGGGATGTTGATTATACTAAGATCAATCTATCTTAGGTCCATGACTATGTTAATACCCTATATCCGTTTCAAATAGAAACCTCGATATGGTGAAATTTGCCTCATCCCATTAACTCTTGCCTTCTCACATTTATCACTTTTTTCCCCAGTCTAATGTGGGATTGGATAAAGGAGAGTAGGTGGATGGAAGGTGAGAAGTACCCAATAAACTCCTTTGTTGAAACCAATTGCCATATATTTGTGTGTCCTCTGAAGAATAGCAATGAAATTATACACAAAATGTGGCTCTTTCTTTTGCAATTCAAGTGTTAGACTATTCCATTTATTATGTACATACTAGTAACACTATTGTCTAATACCCACAGCTAGCACCTCCATTCTTCCATAGTCTACCTCCTTGAGTTTCATGATTTTCTTACCAAATCCTTTATGTTTAAGAAGTTTTAGCCATTCATCAATGACTATATCTGGATCCTTAGCCTCTTTTCTTATTGGAAGTGTAATGTATTTCTCTTTTTCATCATACTCTTCCATAATTTCACCCCTGAGTTGCTCATTCCTATAGTAGGAGGCAAGTGCTTTGATATGAAGATCTCCCACAAACATTAGAGGGTTCCATTTTGTCTCATCGAGTATTACATAGTTGTGCAAATAAAACTCACACAATTGATCTTGTTCTTCAAATGTGGAAGTAGCAAAAAATTCAAGAAACTCAAAAGGTTGACTCATAGCAACAGATTGTTTGCTAACTAATCTACAAAACTGAAAGCATAAAAACCTTTCTTGTAAAAATAATGCATAGGTTCTCGGTGGAGGCCTACACCTAACAATTTGTGTAGCCTTATCTGCTATTTCCTCCAACCAAATTGTTGTTTTGTTCAATTCCATATCTTTCTTTTCTAATTCCTTCGCATATCCTTCCTTTTCCTTTTTCCATTTCTCTTTTTCCTATGCAAACTCATTAGTCACTTTCCACAATTGGTAGCCTAGTGAGAAGGTTGTGTGATAATCAGGAGTTTTGATAGGAGGGGGTTTCTCATCTGGCATTGTTATTTCCTTGTCCCCTATCTTGGTGATAACCAACTGTGCTAGAAAATCTATCTTAGTGTCGTGGCCATACAACTATAGTTTTTCCTCCATCTCCTACATTTTTACCTCTCTTTCCTTATCCTTCTACTCATAATTCTACACTAACTCCTCTAGGTGTTTAATCATATCCAATGCCTCTTGGAGTTCTTTTCTCACATCTCTCTCTTCAATGTATACCTCCTCTATGTCTTTAAACTACTCATTACCTCCTTCATAATCTCCTTATACAGGGCTGCCTGGAATTTCTATTTGTAATTTCTTGGCAGTAAATATGTCCTCTGATTTAGAATCAAAAGTTGTCACCACATATCTTCTCTTTTTCGCTAGTGTTTTCACATTACCAGGAACATCTCCTTCTAATTCAAAGTCAGTTTCCACAATCATACCATTTTCCTACTGGTGTTCCCTCTAATGTTGCTCTTCTTGAGGTTGTTCTTTACTCATCTATTATCTCTTAGATTCCCCTATATTTTCCTTTGTGGCACTTTGTTTCCTGAGCTTACCAGAGCGTCTAGGTGTGAGTATTTCTTCCTCATTTTTCCTCTTTTCCTTTTTAACACTCTTCTTATTTTTCGAAACATCCTCCTTTTGCTTTTGAGTATCCCTCTTTTTCTTTGAAATATCTTCTTGTGGTTTAGAGGGTGTAGAGAAGGTAGATGCACTACCTTTCTGGCTCTTAGATTTTTGTGACTTAGAAGAAAATAATTCCTCTGTTATAGGTGGCCTAGGTTCTGGTTCTTCACGTTCATCATGCTCACCCTGGCTACGAGTAGCCGAAGCCATAGGTAAGACATGAGGTTTTTCCTCTTCAGGCTCATTTTGGGGCTCATTTTAGGTTTTTGTATCCTCAAACACTACGGGTGCATCCAGTAAACTATTAATGTCTATGCATTCCCCGATATTCTCCCACTTCACTTGTGGGTATTGAATCCTTAAAATCCTCTTTATTAGTAAGGTAACTAGGTAGTGATGAGAGAGAAGTATCACTTTGCTTTCTCTGGTATTCCAAGGCCATTCATTTCAACAAGTTGTAAAGAAAATTTGGTACATTCACTACCCTATTATGCCTAAGATGACTCAATAATTTGAAATGGACTACATACAAAAGGTTCTGTCTACCATCACAGGTCATGTATCTAATAAAGAGGCACATCTTATCGACAACCAATGGAGAGAAATTCTCTTCGTACCTTGCGATGACGAATCTAATTCCTCTCCCTGTATGCAAAATTCTTCTCGAGCTACAACTACATCAACCCGAGTTGGAAATTTTGTCCTTGTTCTTGGTAGTCATATGACTTGTGCAATGGTGATTTTAGATGCGTCAACCGATAGTCCCTTTACCATCACTTCATCATATTGAGGAGTGTTTGCAAACCTTCTTGTTAAGTCATCACTAAATTCTGTTAATTTCAAAAAGTGGTCGAGCCAACCAACCCTTGTAAAGATGGGTAGGATTGTTGTGTCCTCCAAAATTTGTTGGTGAGCCACTGACTCCCTTCTTATAACACCTCCTCCCATCCTTGCTTACTTCTCTACTCAATGTACTAAATTCAGCTCTAGAAATTCAATTCAACCTTTCCTGCCACCTTCAAACTTCTCTATCACTTCAAAACCATTGTTTCCTCATATATCCTTACTATTACACCATACTGGAACTGCAAGTTCCCTTCTAAGTTCAAATCTATTCTAAACTAAGTTGAAGTTTGCACAAATTCTTGGGGTTTCAAGTTTAGCAATTTAAAAATGGCAACAAAAATAGCAGCAAAAAAAAAAAAAAAAACTAAGGGTTTTGCATGTCATGTTATTCATTAAATTTGATTTGGGTGGCAGATTCGAAAGGACTAGCGAAAAGACCGAGTAAGGTGTACCCTCCCCCAACTTAATTGGTGAAGTGACCTCGCTTCACATTTATGATTTGGAGGTGGCTTAAATTCAAAATGATGGTAATTAGTGATATAATATCTTGCATGCATGGAGTAATATGAGAAAGTGCATGAAAGTTTAAAGAAAACTAGAATAATCATTTTAGTGTACTTGAAGTACTACCTTGAAGAAAGAACCATCCATCGTGTGTGGAAACTAGAAAAATATATCTATTTGTTGGTTTGATGTGATGAATATTAACTGCAAGGTATTGAATACTGGGTGGTGAGTGGATATGATGGGACGTAAATGATGGGTATGGGCCAACAATGTGACAGCTCAAGTATTGAAAATGAGAGCGGGCAATAAAATAATTATGCCACTATATTGTGCATGTAATGATGAATATGATATGTGAATATATTTGAAATGGATGTACATGAACTTGTAGTCAATATGGCTCCAAGTGAGTTGAATATTCTTTTTGGCTGCTAGACATTGCTAGGGGCACCTGTAGTGTCAAGACCCATTCTGAGCGTTGACAGTATGAAGCTACAAGTCCCTGCTGCATCAGGACCCTATGTAAATATTGATAACAGGTCCCTCTAAAGATATTTTGAACATTGTTATAATGTGCAGTATGTGCTTGTGAGAGAAAATGAGAAATTAATCGTGAGTGAGCCCCAAGGGATGAGCTATTTAGCTCAGTCTTTGGTTCACCAGAAGTAATGGATACATCATGGATTGTTGAAGTAGCACTCTGTGTATTAGATTATGTATCTGATTCATTGAGAGCACCATATTGTTGGAACAGTGAAAATATGAAGTCATCTTTTTGTAAGGGCTTCTTATATAATTTCAATCTATGCCCATTGACAAGAAGGGAAAACCAGACTTCATCAATGGTGTGTAACTGTACTGCCCCATTAGGGTAAACTTTGGTAATCTCATAGGGGCCCAACCATCTGGACTGAAATTTTCCCTTAAAGTCTTTATACTGTGAGTCATATAATAGTGCCCAGTCCCCCATAGTGAACTCCTTTTTTTACTGTATTGATCATGCCACTTCATCCTCTATTGTTGTACTACCTTTGTATGATGTATTGCTTCCATTCTTATCTCATCCAACCCATTTAAATTATGCAACCTTTCCTTATGTGCTTATGTTAAATCCATTCCTAGCTCTACTGTTGTCTCCAATGTTTTATATTCAAATTCAATAGGAAGGACTGTTGTTTTTCCATAGACTAACTCATAAGGTGTAAATATAGTGGTGGTTTTCCATGTAGTTTTGTATGCTCAAATTGCTTCAGGTAACCTTGAAACCCAATCTTTCCTATGCAGTTGCACTGTATTGGTGAGAATACTTTCAATCTCCCTATTAGTGGCTTCCACTTGACCATTAGCCTATGGGTGGTAGGGTGTTGATTTCTTGTGTCTAATTTGGTATTCCTCAACCAACTTGGTGATTAGATAAAAATTAAATTGGGGCCCTTGATCAGTGACTATTTCTCTAGGTACTCCATACCTAGTAAAGATATCTTCATATCAAAACTTAGTCACATTACCATCTCTGGTAAATTGTAAGGCTTTTACTTCCACCCATTTTGTTAAGTAGTCAATGCAAACAAGGATGTATTCCCTGATGTTAGATGTAGGTGAGATTGGTCCAATGAATTCTAAACCCCATTTGTCAAAAGGTGCCAATATCAACTGAGGTTTTAAGGGCATCTCATCACTCTTGGTTGGTCTTCCCATTCTTTGACACTTATCATAACTTCTTGTGTATTTAACATCTTTGTGCAAAGTAGGCCAATAATAGCCAGTTGTGAGGATCTTAAATGTTGTTCTCTTTGCTATAAAATGACCTCCACATGGCTCATCATGACATGCCTTCATGATGTCAAAGATCTCATCCTCCCTGATACATCTTCTCATGATGTTATCAGGCCCAATATAAAAAAAATAACAAAATACCCAAGAGTATGGGAAACATTTATGAACCAAGTCTCTTTTCTCTCTTAGAGAAAAATGTGGTGGAATATACCCTATGACCAAATAATTGGTAATATCTACATACCAAGGCACCTGCATTTGTAGAGAAAATAAGTGTTCATCTGGAAATGAATCATCCACCACTCCTTCGGTTGATTGTGTTGGCAATCTTGATAGGAAATCTGCCACCACATTTGCTTTACTAGGTTTGTCCACTATGGTAATGTCAAGTTCCTATAAAAGTAGTAGCCATCTTACCAATCTAGCCCCAACTACTGGCTTGTTCATCAAATGCCTGATTGTTATGTGATCTATATGGAAAAAGATTAAATAGCCAGTAATATATTGCCTAAATTTATTAATAGCATATACTACAACAAGTATCTCTTTTTCTGTTACAATATAGTTCAACTCTGCCCCTTGAAGATTCTTGTTGATATAATAAATTGCATACTCCTTGTTGCCATCCTTCTGACCCAAAACTGCTCCAATGGAAAAGTCTGAAGCATCTGTATGTACACAAAAAGGCAAAGTCCAATTAGGTCCTCTCAACATTGGCGCTTGAGTTAGAGCTTTCTTTAGTTCTTCAAATGTGTGTTGACACTTAGAGGTTCATTTAAATTCAACGTCCTTGCTCAGCAAAACAAATAAAGGTGCAAGATTTTTACTAAAATCTTTGATAAACCGCCTATAGTAGCTTGCATGACAAGGAAGTCCTAATATCTCTTTGTTTCTGAGGAACAGGTAAGGTAGATATGATTTCTATTTTGTGTGGATCAATCTAAATTCCTGCACTAGATATAAAGTGTCCTAACACAATCCCTTGTGTCATCATCATGAAACACTTTTCATTGTTGATTGAGAGGTTATGTCTTCACACCTTTCAACACTTCTTCCAGATTGTTGAGAGCTTCCTCATAATTTTCACCGTAAGTAGTGAAGTCATTCATGTATATCTCCATGCACTCATGTGCATAATCAGAAAATATGGTGAGTACTGCTCTTTGAAAGGTAGTTGGAGCATTGCATAAGCCAAAGGGTAGAAAAGAATAAGCATAGGTTCCCCAAGGACATGTAAATATAGTCTTAGCTTGATCCTTTGGAGCAATTTTAATTTGGTTGTAGCCACTAAAACCATCAAGATAAGAGAAGTACTTCTTCCCAGCTATAGAATCAAGTACTTGATCTATGAAGGGAAGAGGAAAGTGGTCCTTCCTAATGGTTGTATTTTACTCCCTGTAGTCTACGCAAACTCTCCACTTCCCACCTTTCTTAGGAACAATTACTAAAGGTGAGACCCGCTCATTGTCTGATTTTGGACAGATAAAACCTACATCAAGGAGCTTTTGTGGCTCATCCTTCACTATCTCCCTTAAACAGGATTCATACATCTATGTGGTTGTCGAATGAGTCTATAGCCATCATTAATATAAATTATGTGCATAGATAAATTAGGGTCTATGCCTCTCATATCATGGTAATCGCATGCATATGCTGCTAAGTGTCCCTGCAACACTGATTGCAAAGAATTATGTTGTTCTTCTATCAAGGCATTATTGATATTTAATTTCCTTCCTAACATGATTTCCAATTCCTTGGATGACTCTTGAATAGATGACAGATCAAGACTTGGTATGGTGGGTAGGCATTATTGAGGTAGTAATAAATGAAATATCTGAGATATCTCTTTTGTGAAATTGGCAAGTATAACACTTTGCAAGGGATTTTGTAGGCATATGAGGCAGTCTTGTTGTTGTGGGCTCTTACCGTAGTAATTTTGGATCATGTGAGCAATGAGCTCATCTTCATCCTGTTCATCCAATAAGGGGCTACGCTCTATGGTCATCAATGTCTGTAGAGAATAGTTATCCTCCTCATCATCCAAATTGGGCCAAATAGTTTGCTCAAGGTTTGCATATGGTTGGGCCGGTGGATAAAGAATTGAATTCTTTGTAACTATCCCATTGGATATTATCATTTTACTAGGCCTACAGCCTATAAATGCATCAGTTGTGGCTAACCAAGGTCTTCCTAGGATGAGTGGGTAACCTACAAGATTAACTTTTGGTTGTAACACTATGAAGTCAATAGGGTATTCCCAAGAATCCAATGCAATGAATAGGCCTTCAATAATTCCCTCAGGCTTGACTGTGGACCTATTAGCTAGCTGCAAAATAGTTTGTGTCGGCCTAAGGTTGACTAACTAAAGCAACTGCATTGTTTATTTTGTCATGACATTGATTGCCGCACCCAAGTCTATCAAAGTATTCTTAATGAGGGTTCCATTAATCTTAACGTCCACCACTAGACTACCAAGATCTGTATACTTAGGGATTGTAATGTTCTCAACATGATATTTGCAAGATTTCCTACGACATGAACTGTCTGAGGATCTTTTCTTTTCCTACCTGGTTTCTTAAGACATAGATCCCTCACAGGTTTGGTGTAAATAGGAATTTCTTTAATAGCTTGGATAAGTGGATCTTGATGCTCACATCTTTTAATTGGCCTAAAAGATCTATCTCATCCTATGTGTGGTCTTTTTGAATAGCTAGGCATTTGGGAAAGAGTGGCTTGGGACTTGAGGTAGTGTGGGGTGTTTTATTTGACTCAGGTTCTAAAGATGGTTTGTCTGAAGCCTCAACTGCAAGTTCCTCATCCTCTATTTTTGTAATTTGGGGTGATGAAGGTCCAGCAAGTTGTTTCCCTTATTTGAGGTGGACATCACTCACCTCTACCCCATATGTGGGGTCTTGCATAGCTTCATTAGTATAAGCCTATTAGACATGCTTAGTGTTAGGGTTAGGTGTAGGTTGGGCAAGTATTTTTTGTTGCTTGGGTGGTTGGGATGTAGGATTTGATGGAGGCATTAAAGCTTGTTGTTGTGGTGGAGGAGGGAGCATAGGCTACTAGTAGTTAATATTTTGTTGTTGCCATTGCTGGCCTTTCTGCCACTGATTTTGCTAAGTTGGCCATTATGGATTAATTGGAACCCTAAAATTCTTTTTATGGCCAAGGGTTTGGCTACTGGTTCCAATTAGGTTGAGCTTGTGGTCATTGTCGAGGGTTTTGCCACTGGTTTTGATTTGTTTTCCAGGTTTGGGAGTTCCAGGCAGAAAAGTTTTGGTTCCCCATGGGAAAGGATGGATTAAAGCTAAGGGGGTCTTGTGGCATACCTTGTCTTTGCTGCCATGGACTCCTTTGTTCTATATAGAAGAGTTGTCCATCATCTCCTTCAATTAGCTAGAAATCAGGTTTCTCAACTTTATCTTGCTGGATATTGGCCACTCTTTTGCATTTACAATTTGCTTTTCTTTTCATATAGCTTGGATAATATTCAGTAAGCATAGCCTCAGTTTCATCCTACTTTTTCTTAATATGGAGAGTGTCCAACTGAGTTGCTAAAGTACTCATAATATCCTCCTTCATGTTGGATAACAAGTTGCTTAACTCAATCTTTGAAACTCCAGTAGTTGATTTACCTATAACTGATGTCCTATCTCCTCTTGGCCTTTTAGTAAAGGTCCTGGAATAATTCATGCAGACCTTAAATTTTTTTTGAAAATGGTAACTAAGAAATATCTCCTTGGCCAATGAGGTTCAAGGCATCCATGCAGTCATCATTGATTCCTCTAAAAAAGACTAACTTGAGAGACTCTTCTGACAACTTATTTTGTGGGTTTTTCTTTAGAGCAAACTGAAATTTCTCCACATAATCTCCTAATGGTTCATCATCCTTTTATGTCATTCTGAAAATGTCATCCTTCCTCATGTTAGGTCCCCTGCAGTAGTCCTGATACTTTTCTAGGAACAGTGTCTTCATAGTGTCCCAATTAGGAACATCATCCTTACCTAATCCCATGAACCATCTTAGAGTTGCATCTTTCAGGGTGGTAGGGAAAAGATTTAGTCTATGTGCATCAAAAGTATAGTCATAACTTCTGCATAGGACATCAAATCTAAGAGAAATGTATCTGGGTCCTTAGTCATTAACCCATAAAAGACTGGTAATTTTGAAGGAGGGATATTCTTTAGCATTGTAGCCCTTTTTTGGTCAGTGATGGGGAATTCAAATGTTGGTTGTTCAACATAATTATTTGTTGTATCACCCATGGTGCGGTATGTTCTTTCTGTATGTGTGCTAGATGTTGGTGAAAAGGAAATTTCTTCTTCAGTGGTACCTTCACTCTGAGTAATATATTCATCGATCTCTGCTATAGCTTCCTAGCGTGTGGAGGGAAGGAACCTACCTAAGGAATATCTCTACCTCCACATACATGAAATATGGTTTTAGATTCAATGGTATTGCACAATGTTAGTGTATCTCCACAGTTGGAAAAAGATTGTATATAACAATCCTAATGTTGTAAAGAAAAAATTATCTATGAAAGTTGTAAAGATAAGTCTATGAAGATAGCATCATCCCCAGAAACAACAACAAAAATGTAGATTCTAAGCTAATGTGTTTTAAACTTGGTAGAGCCTACACAATTCAGAGGTTTAAACAGTCCACTTAACATTGCTCAAGACTACATTAAATTGTCAACCCAGGGCTTGTAAGCTTGTGATGGTGCAACATTGTATATGCCTTCAATGACTCAAAATTACCTAAACTACCCTATTTAAGTTACCCTATTTGCTAGAAATTCACAAAACTGTAAAACAGTAAAAACATAAACCATAACTAGTTGCTACGGTTACCTACAGCTTAGACTGTAACTGAACTTTTACTAATGAGATGATACTATATCAACTAAAAACTTAATAAAAACTAACAACTCAACTGAATTATCCTCTGTAGTGTTATTGGTTAACTATTACATGCATATTCATAAGCATTCATTAACAATAAGCAAGATGTGAAATTCTAATTAGCTTGCATATGATTCATGAAGTAGTGATAAACTAATAACAACTATTAAACAAAAATAAATAACTGGGAAATGAAGTGAGGAATAGTACCTTGAGTGGCCTACTCAAGTGGCTATTCTCACTTTAACCAAACCCAAATATAGCTAATAGATTCTACGCATCCCATGAAATTAACTGCATTCATTGCATATCATAAAAGATAATAAAAGATCTTTCCACATATTGTACTCAATCATTCTGAATATTTTTCATGTTTTCAAACTGGAAGTAACTAATAACATAAAACTGAAAAAAACCAACTAACTATCCTACGGATTCAACCGACAACTATATATAGGCTGAGGGAATCTTTATCCAAAGCAACAACTTAACCAAAATCATTAACTCCACTCCTAGATAATAGAGTGTAGAATTGAGACTTGAATTATTCAACCTATAACTAAAAAAGAGAAAGAATCCTATCAAGACTAGAACTCTATCATAACAAAATTGCATATAAACATTCAACCATTTTAAAAAATTCTATAAGTGAAGGAGACCTCTTCTTCAACATTTATTAACTGGTTATAATAACGTGTGTTCAACCTTCATTAAGTGCCTTTAATCAATGATTATCACATTCAGTCCATTCTGGAGTTTCCCTTGTTTTGGTATCAAGTGTTCCTTTTGCTACAAGTTCATCTTGCAATTGTTGTGTGCCATGGTTCTTCTTTAGTTGTAAATAAGTTAGTTTCACAAAACAAGTACACAAGGATAACTATCATAATTAAACATAGAATTCCATAAACATTCCATACACATATTCATATAAACCATTCAATACTAATATATTATAACCATAATTCCATCATTATGTTTTTGGGTTCAAGTCTGCATAATAGATATAAAAGGATAGTATAATATGGAAATATTGTCTAGAAAGTGTGTTTAAAAGCATCTTAAAGTATGTATAAAACCAATAGAAAATAAGCTATTATTTGGACCTATCAAAATTCATGGATGGGGAAATGGTTGCATTGAATAAAAATAAGACTTGGGATTTAGTACCCTTGCATGTTGGATGTAAACCTGCTAGTTGTAAATGGGTGTTCACGAAAAAGTGTGGTCCTAATGGCAATGTTGTGAAGCATAAGGTATGATTGGTCGCTAAGGGATATTCTCGAGTGGAGGGAATTGACTATGGTGAGATATTCTCTCTCATTGTGAAGCTAACATCTATTAGGCTGTTGCTATCACTCATAACAACGTATGGTCTAGAAGTGGAACATATGGATGTGAAGACAACATTTATTCATGATGACTTGGAGGAAGATATTTATATGTCATAGCCAGATCATTTTATGGTTAAAGGTAAATAGAATCTAGTTTTCAAACTAAACATGCCTATGTATGGTTTGAAACAATCTCTAAGAATGTGGTACCAAAAGTTTGATACCTATGTGTTGTCTTTGGGTTTTTTGAGATCTAAATCTAATCATTGCGTGTATTACAAATATGATAATGGTTGCATTCTAATTATTTTTTATATGTAGATGATATGTTGTTTATTAGGAATGGTAAAAGCATGATTTCAAATTTGAAGTCTTAGTTGTCAACATAGTTTGAGATGAAAGACCTAGGTGCAGCTGGGTATATTATGTGAATGGAAATTATAAGATATGGAGCTAACAAAAAGCTTTAGTTATGCTAGAGTAAGTATGTGAACTTAGTGTTGGAGATATTCAACATGACATATTACAAAGCATCTAAAAATATGATAATGATTGCATTCTAATTATTTTTTATATGTAGATGATATGTTGTTTATTAGGAATGGTAAAAGCATGATTTCAAATTTGAAGTCTTAGTTGTCAACATAGTTTGAGATAAAAGACCTAGGTGCGGCTGGGTATATTATGGGAATGGAAATTATAAGAGATGGAGCTAACAAAAAGCTTTAGTTATGCTAGAGTAAGTATGTGAACTTAGTGTTGGAGATATTCAACATGACATATTACAAATAGTTAGTTGTTCCTATGATGTAGGGGACAAAGGTTGTTATGAATGATTGTCCAAAATCTCCTGCTGAGATGGAGAACATGACCAGATTACCATATGTGAGTGTTTTTGGTAACTTAATGTATGTTATGGTATGTAAGAGGCTAGAAATTTCCAAATCATTGGGATTACTTAATTATTTTATGGCTAATCTTGGATTAATACAGTGGGATGCAATGAAGAGAGTGTTCAGGTACTTGTGAGGTACTTCCAAGTATTCCCTATGTTTTCATGGTTATCCTGTTGGACCTCACCATTCAGTGAGTATTTGCAGATACATGGATTTAGGTAGATAGGTGACATTGACAAAAAAAGATCCACCGATGGTTACATATTTTAGATGTTTGGTGGTGCTATATGTTGGATGAGTAAGTGGTAGGTTGTAGTCGCTTTGTCCATGATAGAAGCAGAGTGTATGACACCTGCTCATGCTTGTAAGGAAGCAATTTGGATTCATATATTATGTTCAGATATTTTTTTAGATGTAGGATAGATTATTATTTGTTGTGATAGCCAAAGTGTCATTTGCTTAGCAAAGAATCCTACTTTTCATGCCAAAACAAAGCACATTGATGTTTAGTTTCATTTTGTTAGTGATATGGTAGAAGATGGAAAGGTGAATGTGGAGAAGGTTGACACTTTGGTGAATATTGCAAATGCATTGGTGAAACTAGTGAGCATAAAGAAGTTCAAGTGGCGTTCTATTTTCATGGGCCTTGGGGCCTTGAGCAGTTGATTTCAGATGACTCTTGATAGGTCTTCGACAAGTGGGAGAATGTCGGGATTAGGGTGTCTCAACCTTAGAGTCCTAGCATTTAATTTTTAGTATTTAATGTAATTATTTATTTCCTAATATTTATTTGCATACCAAACATGTAGTCACTTTATGGGACCCACCGGTGATGTGGCAACCCACATAGAAGGTGACATGTAAAAGATGTAAGTTATATTTGTGGAGGTAGGCATCCACTTTGGAGGACTTGTATTCTAGGCTATATTAATGGCATTTTTCATAAGTTTTTATGTCATACACTATAATAGACTATGACACTTGCCATGACAATCTATGATAGTCGTAAGAGTCAACTATGATAACTACCTAATCAAGACTTGTGAGTAATTGGTAATTGTCACTCTTGCATGATGTACATGCCTTGCATGTTAAGGAGAATCTCTTGCATTTATCCTCATGCCTTGCATGTTGAGAGGGCTGATTTTGTTACATAATAGTTTATGACAGATGGCCTGTATGTCAAACATTTATGATAGTTGTATAGGCAGGTGAAATTGGACGCCTTGCATTTTCTCCATCTCTTGTTGCATGCATGTTGTGATTGTGGATATGACACACACCTATTTTGCACATCTATACATTGGTGAATGCCTTAGTGTATTTTTGAGATGATAGGTTGAATATTGTTGACATGTCACTATGTTGCTAGAATTACTCCAAAATTTTGACATAGTGTGAAAACACCTGAGCATTGCTTTGAGATTGTATTGTAACTGTTATTGTTATTGATAATAAAAGATGAGCTACATGCTTGGAGTGTGGGTTTTTTCTTGAAAGGTTTTTCCCACATAATCACTATGTTATTGTTTACATTGTTTATTTTTGTTTATATTTTGAATGCATATTTGTTTTTACTTGTCAAAGTATAAGGTTATGATATTGCTATTAGGATTCAACTGCGTAGTTTCGAGTCAAACTCATTGACCCATGTTTCATGAGTAGTGGTTCAACAAGAACCCATCTCTCATGATATCGAATGGTCCACTTAGCACTCATTGCATCTAGGTGATGCTCACAGAGGTGAAGCACTGGTCCGTCCCGGGAGGTCACCCATCCCAATACTGCTCTAGCTCAAGCGTGCTTAACCAGGGAGTTCTCCAAGGTTAAGCCCGCTTGAGTTGTTACCCCATTTGCAAAAACCTTCAGCAAGTGTTGTGCCTTATGAACCATTCATAATAGAGCCCCTTTAGCTCATCAATTGATAAGTGGACCATTCGATATCATGAGAGATGGGTTCTTGTTGAACCACTACTCATGAAACATGGGTCAATGAGTTTGACTCGAAACCACACGGTTGAATCCTGATAGAAATATCATAATTTGATTCGCTGTGGAAAAATACCTCCTACTTATCAAAGTATAAGGTGTTAAAAAGGATTTTTTTGTAACTCTCCCCCACTTAGACTAGTTTAAGAAGTTGATTATGCTCACCTGAATTCCTTTCATCCTTTAGGGTTTTCAATTCACATTTTTAAATTTGCTATAATTTTGATTTTTTATGTATTTTAAGATTTACCTAGTGTTTGATCTTTATATGCTTATTTCTTTTACTTGAGCTTTAGATATAAATAGTGAGCTATCTTTTACTTTATCCTCTCACCCTATTTTTTCCATTCACTATGACACTTATTAGGGCTTGTTTCATGGTTAATTTGCATTCATTTATTTCAAATTATGATATATTTGTATCTTCTATAATATTGCATGTTTATCCTTGATATAATTGTATAGATGTGGTATTTTATCTTGTAATATATTTTCCCTCTTTCATTTAGTTGATCATAGCCTATCATATGTTATCATATATGCTTAGTTCATTTGTTCACACATTCCACAATGATCATATGCCTTGTTATATTGATGATCACATACTAAGAAAGGGTCCATTATTTGGTTTACCTATGCACAATATTAGCTTACCTAGTGATGATACATCTCTTACATGTGTCATGATTATCCCATAAATTTACGTGCTTTACATGAATTACCTTCTCTATACATAAATATCATGCATCTACTTCATATTGAGTATACCCCTTCACATTCCCTTTCATCACATGATGATAGCTTATGCTTTGATGATGACTTGTAGCCTCTTGTGTTCATTTTATTAAAATTGTGTTACCTTAACCTACACTGTATGATGATATTATAATTCTTAATGAGAAAATGTTGTATGATGGTTATGATGGATTTGATGATGCATCCTTACATGTGAAATATATCTTACTTGCTAATTATATGCACACAAATGATGGCATTATATTTCAATTAGTGAATTAAAATTATACTAAGTGGTAAAACTTTATAATGGTTTGATTCATCTTGCTTGTTCTACACTTTTTTTTATAATTCAGCCAATACTTTTTTGCATATATTCAAGGCCTAATTCACATGAGGATAGTTTGGAATTAGATATTTTCTCTTATGATTTATCATTTGATTCATATTATCATATTTTCCACATGGATTATACGTATAATAAATTTACTTTTCATCATCACACACAATATATCGTGATTGTAATCAAGGGAAAATCCTAATTGTTAAAGGGGTTAGCACAATAACATTAAAATTCCAATGAAATAACAAAGCACAAAGGAAATAATGTGAAGACAAAAGGGACAATGTTACCCTAAGTCTCCACCTTCCATGGTTGACCTTTGTTACACCTCCTAGCTTGTAGTAAATAAAATGTGCCCTCAGATTTGTATGAGCAACTATGACAAATGACTAAGCCCTATGCAAGTGTTGAAGGATTTGCATAAAATAAAATGACCTTACAATGGACTAAAATGACAATGACTGTAAGTGACTATGACCATAACAATAATAATAGCCTAAGTTAAAATCTGAGCATGAGAGAGACCAAGGGAGAGAGCAAATGAGAACAAAATTGCCCTTTTATAAAAACTACAATTTTGAATGTGTGGCCAGGATGAAAAGATGACCAGAAACCCTAGGATCAATGATCAAGATTGAATGTTGCTGTAAGAATTAGGGTTAGGTCAAAATTAGGGCAAATGATAAGGATGAAGGGCCAAGATTGAATTATAAGATAATTCAATCAAGGGTCGAAATTAAATGAGATGTCAAAAGATAAGAATAAATTTGGAAGATAAGACTGGCACAGACAAAGAGGTTGCTGGAGAAATTAAATAATAAAATTTATTTACTCCAGGTGACCAGTAAATAATTGAATAATAGAGATATTATTTAATTATGGAGGAATGTGACAAAAAGAATTATTTTGAATTAAATGATGATTTAATTCAAAATTCAAGAGAGTGGACTAAATTAAATAAATAAAATTTATTTAATTAATGAGAGAAAAGACTAATGAATAATTAAATAATTAAAATAATTATTTAATTATAGTGGAAAGTGGACAAAAATTAAATAAATTAGAATCTATTTAATTTTAAAAGATGGGAACTTAATTAGTGACGTAATTAAATAAATAAAATTTATTTAATTAATCAAGAGAGAATAAAGATAAAAATAAATTAATTAAATAATTAAAATTATTTAATTAATAGAAGAATTATGACTTGGAAGATAATTAAATAATTATAAATTATTTAATTATTAAGAATGAAAGGGGACATGATGAATAATCTAAGAGTTACAAGCCTAGGACAATTTTTAGTGTCTACATTTTGCCTCTTTGTCATAATGTAGCATGTCGCATTGTGACAAAGAAAATAAGTCAAAAATATGCCCCAGTGCAAAATAAGATGAGGAAGAATGACGAGGAGGGTATCGGTATGCCCCCTCGAGAGGACAGATAGGTTCCAAGAACATGGGTGTGCTCTCGAAATTAATGAGAAGACTAGAATATGAAGAGACAAATAAATGTTAGTGCAAAAGATATGGATGATGATATGGATGCAATGCCTATATGAGATGAGTGAGAGAAGATGACAAGACTAAAGAAGATGCATGTTAGTTCCTAGACCAAATCCTTCAAAACATTGCCATAGGACTAATATTTATTGCTCTTAATCATCATTGGGCGGTAAAAATGACACAAATGGACAACAAACACAATGGTATGACGTAGACCAAGGTGTGCAAGGTCATCCACTTGAAAAATAGATAGTCACAGACAAGGAATGTCCTAACTCATACTAAGGGCGAAGTTGCCCTAGTCTTTTTGTCAAGACAACCCACAGACAGCAGTCAGAGAAAATAAAATAGGCTAGGAGACGTCATCGCACCTCTAAATCCTTCATGGGACATCCTCGAGGTAGCTAGTAACATGACCAAAAGACAAGACAATAAAAATATAAGACAAAATAGCCAAGATAGTCAAAAGATAAGAAAGATTAACAGCCATGTAATTTGTTTGCCAATGTTTGTTTGCCAAAGATTGAATTCTTGTTTGATTTGACAGTTTTGACAGTTTAAGAGTTTTGCCAATTTGACGGTGTTGACGGTTTGACGGGGCCTATTGTCAAGAAGGACACATCCTGAAAAAGGAAAAGGACATTTTGATGAGGTCTAACTCCAAGAAGGACACATCTTGAAGAGGACCAAAGAGTGACGAGATTGACATTGTTTTGACTAATGTGTTTTGGCAAGTTGACTGATGTTGACTGTATGATTGATTGGACTATGTTGTCTAATTTTGACCAATTTTGACATTGACGTTTCAAATGATTGTCTTGTGTTTGATTTTGACTATGTCTGACGTATTTGACCAATGTGACGATTGTGACAAATGCCATGATTTTATTTTGACCAACCTAAAAGGACTGACCTAATGTCTCGGTGACTCATCGACTGATAGCCTTACCTATGTAGCAAAAGCGCAGAGACAACGTAGTTCGACAATGACATGGACTGACTGACATCACTGACTTTGACTCCATGTGACTGACTTTGACATTGATTTGGATGTTTTTGTGTTTTTTGGATTTTGAAATTTTATGATTTTTTGGCTTTTGACATTTTGTGATGTTTTTGGTCTTTTTTTTATGATTTTTTTGGATTTTGAAATTTTATGATTTTGGCTTTTTGACATTTTATGATTTTTGGATTTTTTGACATGTTTTGATTTTTTTTTTTGAGAATATTTTGAGATTGCCAATGGATGAAAATTTGGGTAGCCTTTGTGCTAGATACCAATGACAAGGGGAAAACCAAGTCTAGGTGCAAGGGTGGGTGATAGGATAAGGGATAAAAGGCTCATGATAGATGGATGGATGTATGCATAAGAGAGCAAGGATGTGATCTCCAAAGACTATGTCGCATAGGAATGACATGCCCCATTCTAGGTACAAGACTTAGGATTTTTCGTGACAAAGCTGATGACAATAGGATAATGATATGATTGGTTTAGATAGGATGAGGTATGTCAAGAGATACCCAAAAAACATGTTTCAACACTTTGCCCCTATATCTTCATCAAGATCAAAAGGAGAAGAGTGGATAAGTGGACCCAATATGATAGGTAGGTATGATGGCTAAAGATGGTAGGTAGGATGGAAATGATATGACATAAAAATGATAGGTTGGATAGATAAGACATTGTGCCCCCAAGTGTAAGTGACATAGAAGATCAAACTACACATGATGCCTGTTTGCCAGGTTTTCATCATGGTACTTATCCAAGGCGCCTGTTTACCAGGTTTTCACCATTGGACGAAGGGATTTCTCTTTACTTTTTTTTTTTTTTTTTTTGACTTTTTGACTTTTTGACTTTTGGATAGGAGGGACTCAAGTGTCTAGTTGCATGAAAGGTGATAGTCCCACTAGAAATGGATATCATTGCATGGACCATGTCAAATGTCATTATGCTCATAGATGTTGGTAAGGGATGACATGAAATGGAGATGGAGTAGGTAGATGATGGATTATGATGTGTATTATGGAGGATTATGTAGGGAAGATATAGGACTTATATGGGAATTATGCAAAAGATGAATGGGGAGGCTTAGCCAAAAGCATGGACCATAGGAAGGTGGTGGGGAAGATATGTAGGATAGTGGATGGGGGGTGACGAGATGGAGGTATAAGGGCTTGTTGTGAAATGGAAGGGAACCATGACCAATGGTTGCACACATTGTGATAAACGTTGAAGCTTTTGATGTGGACGAGGTGTAGAAAGCAATGGAGATGTTTGCTTAGGAGATGGGTGATGAAGTGCTTTAGGTACCCACATAGACTTAGTATTTTTATGACTTTTATTTTTCTTGTGGGCTTTAGGAATTTTAGATTCTTCAATGGAATGTGTATTTTGGATGGAAGTGGATGGTTGGGATTTTTGTGATGTGGATGTCTCATTCGACTTGATTTATTTTTGCTTAGGTACCCAAACCATTTTGTTTTTAAACTTTTCTTTTGGAGGTATGGGCTTATATAGCTTTTTGGATGCACTTGGCTTTGACTTTTTGCAATTGTAGGCTAAGGCATTAGGACCATTAGAATTTTTGACTTTATGTATAGAGGCATCCAAATTTTTAGTTTGGAATCCCTTGGGTTTGGTGGAATGAGTGGAAGCTTTATGTTTAGACAATGTGTGCATTGATTGGTCATGATTAAGATGTTTAGAGGATTTATGGATAAATGGATAAGAGGATTGAATGGTAGGGATATTAGGTGTTGGAAGTAATGGTGGTAAAGTGGATGGAGGGATATTAGGAGTTGGAAGTAACGGTGGCAACATGGATGGTGGAAGGTGTATGGTCACATGCTTTTGACATTTGTAGGATGACGGTGGTGGGATGGCAACATATGTCTTAGGTGTATGGTAGGATTTATGATGGAAAGTGGACTTAGAATGCATGGAGGAAATACCAACATCTTGAGACTGGTTTCCTTGGGGTATGTAATGGACAATGGGACTAGGTGTAGGTGGAACACTAGACACAAGTTCCTTATTGGAAAGACCAAGTGGATATGATGGAGGACTTGCAATGGGGTCGATAGTGGATGATGGGGGATCATTAGGATCTTGATTAGCATTGTGTTCACTTAGATCCAAGGTATTTGTTTGATCTTCTATGTGTGCTTGGGAGGCAAGTGTCTCATCAAGGGAAGTGGAAGTTTGAAGGTCATATATGGTGCTAGGTGGAGGTGAATTTGGAATATCTTGCTCATGGATAGGCTCTTCATCATTATGGATATCATCTTGATCATAAAAGAGACATAGATTATGGACAGGTTGGATGACAATGATTTGATCTTGATTAGGACTAGGGCTTGATGTTTCCACATGCTTAGGATTAGGCTCTTGACATAAATCTTGGGTTGCTTGAATGGAAGTAGAAGGGGATGACTCTTGGAGAGACTTGACATGTTCTAGATGGTCAACAACATAGGAGCATGATGGAGGTTGACTTGGACTTATGAGGGGAGACTCTTGACTTGGCTCAAGGGGTTGTGGATGACATGGTTGACTTGAAGGACTTGGCATGACGTTTGAGGACTCTTTTGTATGTTCAAGTATATGTGTTGAATGACATGGTGGCAATTGATTCCTTTCTTGTAGCCTTTGGGTCACATCCTTTGTAGGTGGATTGGTGGATTTATGTAATGCCATCAATTTATGTTTTAAATATCTAAATGTAAGGCATTGATTTGATGAAGGATTAGATGATGGTGGGGGTAATGAATAGTTTGATGGGTTAGAAGGTGGAGAGGCCAATGGATTAGGACTAGGACATGGTGGATTAGAGATAGGCATTTGATTTGATGGTAGTAAGGGTGCATGAACTAGATTGGTGTTCCCCTTGTCAAAGGTGGCATTAAGACTTAAAGGCTCTTGATGTTGTTGCCAAGGTGGACTTGGGAAGCTACATTGTTGTTGTGATATGGGTGGACATGTCGATGTGGCATTAACATGGAAGGTAAATGGGTTTTGTGGGCATGATGATGAAGGTGACACATAGGATTGGGGTTGAATGTCTTGCGGTTGGAATGGTGTTTGGACTTGTGATATGATTTGTTGTTGTGATGATGATGGAGGGGTTGAATAGGACAATGACTGTTGAAAGGTTGATTGATGTGGATAAGAGTTGAAATTAGAAGAGTTGTGATAGGTTGATGAAGGGGTAACATGATATGTGGATGGATGAGGTTGATATGATGATGTAAGTGACACATAGGGTTGATGTGAAATGTGTTGATGTGGTGATTGTTGGATTTGACAAGTGGCAATGAAATGATTGGCTTGAGCTAGGAGGTGTTGGATTTGAGGTGATTTAATTTGTTGACAATCTTGGAATAGGGTTTGAAGGCTTTGTATAGTTTGATGGTCTAGGGGTTTGGGTATTTGGTGAAGTGTTTGAAGGAGGTTTTGGAGTTGGGATGCTAGGGCTTTGTGTTCGAATGTGGGCATGGTGTCACACATGTGTGTAAGCTCTTGGGCATCAATTTGTTCCTCAAAGTATGCAACATCGTTCATGTCATTATTAGAAGTGGTAGGAGAAGCCCCTTGAAGTCTAATTTTATGTTTTGGTTTTGTTTCATGATTTGAACTAGAGAGAGACTCCTTGAATTATGACTTCAGGCTTAGGTTTTGTCTCATGATTTGGCCTAGATGGATAGCCCCCTTGGATTATGATTTTGGGCTTATGATTAGGATTTAGCTTGTTTATGATTATGGCCATTTTGACAAGTGGTGACCAAGACTAGGTTGGTGATGGTGATGATGTGGAATGATTAGATTGGATGACTTGGATGGATTAGGATGAAATGGATAGGATGTGACTAAGAAGAGTGATTAGGATGAAAGTCATTGGATATAAATGTGTTGGAAGAACGTGTAGAGTGAATTGTCTTTATGTGTTTGGTGTTTAGCTTGATTGGACAATGTTTAAATGAATGTTCACACAATACACACACATGAATCACACACGCAAGACACATAAGCAAGTTTGAATTTTGGAATTTATGAATGTGATTATTAAGCACACACTTGAAGAAGACACATCAACAAGTCCTAGAACTAGGCAAGTGGGTATGGCCAATTAGGTCTCAAGCTAGTCTACACAAGGTTGACTAAGGAATGATTTGAAAGAAAAATCCTACCACACAGCCGGGAGAAAGGGGTAACCCACCCTTCACCTTCACTTCCCAAAGGTATAAAGTTCTTTGGGGCTTAGCCAAGAGTGACAAGATTTTAACTTCCAAACAAGCGTGTCTTTCGATTCACACTTCGATTGAGGTCGTCCCTAGGGGTGATGAAATCCCCTAGCAGGCCTCCTATGAAGGGTTTGACAAAAGCAAATCAGGTGAGGTGTTTGTGATCACACACACACACTTGATTCACACTCACAACGATTAATTTCCCTTAGAAATGAAATGTTTGTATGCAAACAATAGAAGCACATGTTCTTTTTAACCCCAATTCAAATGTGTAGGAAGACAATGGTTAATTTTAGACCCAATTTTGATATGTGATTGAAGACAAAATTCATTTTTAAGAGCCCAAATCCAAATGTGTTTGCAAACAAGGATTAATTTTATGCCCCAAATTGAAATGTGTGACAAACAAGATTAAGAAATGGAAGATGGGATATGTGCACCTGATTATTCGCTTTCCAATTTGTTGTGTATGAATGATATTTCTGCCACTAAAACTCCTTATGATCACCTACAAAATCAAAAGAAATAATATCATAATGCAGCCATGAAAAAAAAAATAAACTCATTAGAAAATTGCAATTTCAGATACATATTTTTCACATAGCCGAATTAGATTCGATTATTTGAAGACATTATTGATCTAAAAAATACAAAATCAAAGAAGAGACTGATATTATTTTTTGGAGAGATTTCCAGAAATGTAAAGAAGTCAGAAAAATTCCCTATTTTGTGCCCAATATTAATTTTCTATTAAACATCATAAAAAAATTATAAAAAATACAAAATAGCTCCAAAAATTATGATTTTTTTACTGGAGGCGTCTAATGTCATCCAAAATCTGCAAAAAACATTTTATGAGTAGATCTGCAACCGTGAGTGAGATCTAAGTAAATTTGTTTTAAACCCTAATTTCAAAAAATCTATTTTTTGACTAATAATGGCACATCAAAATTTAAAAAATAAAGAGTAGACTCCTATTAAAATTAAAAGAGATTTCCAGAAATGTAAACATATCTAAAAAATTTGATTATTTACTCCCGAAATTAATTTTTTATTAAAAATAGAAAAATAATTATAAAAAATAAAAAACAAATCCAAAAAATCTAATTTTTGGAATGAGAGCTCTTGATAGTGTCCTCGACCTACAGAAAAAAAATTGTTAGAAAATACGAAGCCGTGTGAAAGATATGGTTGAATCCTTGGAAACTAGGGTTTTGTCCAAAAATGATGCCAAACCCGCAACAAAAAGCTAACAAAACCTGCAATAAAAAGATCCAAATCCAAGATTTATCAAAATGTGTTAAAATATGTCAGGTTCACCAATGTAATCAATGGAATCAATCTGATTTGTTAGAGGGGTTAGCACAATAACATTAAAATTCCAATGAAATAACAAAGCACAAAAGAAATAATGTGAAGACAAAAGGGACAATGTTACCCTAAGTCTCCACCTTCCATGGTTGACCTTTGTTACACCTCCTAGCTTGCAGTAAATAAAATGTTCCCTCAGATTTGTATGAGCAACTATGACAAATGACTAAGCCCTATGCAAGTGTTGAAGGATTTGCATAAAATAAAATGACCTTACAATGGACTAAAATGACAATGACTGTAAGTGACTATGACCGTAACAATAATAATAGCTTAAGTTAAAATCTGAGCATGAGAGAGACCAAGGGAGAGAGCAAATGAGAACAAAATTGCCCTTTTATAAAAACTGCAATTTTGAATGTGTGGCTAGGATGAAAAGATGACCAGAAACCCTAGGATCAATGATCAAGATTGAATGTTGCTGTAAGAATTAGGGTTAGGTCAAAATTAGGGCAAATGATAAGGATGAAGGGCCAAGATTGAATTATAAGATAATTCAATCAAGGGTCGAAATTAAATGAGATGTCAAAAGATAAGAATAAATTTGGAAGATAAGACTAACAAAGAGGTTGGAGAGAAATTAAATAATAAAATTTATTTACTCCAGGTGACCAGTAAATAATTGAATAATAGAGATATTATTTAATTATGGAGGAATGTGACAAAAAGAATTATTTTGAATTAAATGATGATTTAATTCAAAATTCAAGAGAGTGGACTAAATTAAATAAATAAAATTTATTTAATTAATGAGAGAAAAGACTAATGAATAATTAAATAATTAAAATAATTATTTAATTATAGTGGAAAGTGGACAAAACTTAAATAAATTAGAATCTATTTAATTTTAAAAGATGGGAACTTAATTAGTGACGTAATTAAATAAATAAAATTTATTTAATTAATCAAGAGAGAATAAAGATAAAAATGAATTAATTAAATAATTAAAATTATTTAATTATTAAGAATGAAAGGGGACATGCTGAATAATCTAAGAGTTACAAGCCTAGGACAATTTTTAGTGTCTACAGTGATCAATGTGACATTAAAGAGAAGTCGTTTGATATAATAGACAATTATATTGGTTAGATATCCCTATCATTGCTCGCTCTATTTTATGTAAGGAAAGAAGAGGTGCGGAAACACTTTCCTAATGCTAATTCTAAGAAGAGAATGTAGACACATGGTTCAATTTCAAATTACAATTCATTAAAGATGCACATTTAGCAAAAAAATAAATAAAACAAATTTAACACAACCACAAAATGGACACCAGTTTTAATGTGGGAAAACCCTTACGGGAGAAAAACCCACACACCAAGCAAAAACACTTTGTATTATAGTGAATAGAGTCCACATACAGAGTTACAATTTGTTGCTTCCAAAGATGTCAATTCATACTCTTAGTATAGGCAACATTACAATTCTTGATCAATCTTGTTCTCACTCACCAAACTCACAACTCAACTCCAAAACACTATTACAATGCATTACACATTATAGCATTTTCCTTCCTAAGAAAAATTCAGTCAACCTGCATCACCAGACCCATATAGGAAACACACCAATTCAGTTCCCATTCATAACAACAGACCAACCGTCACACAGTAGTTACCATATTGGGCCATGTTGAAGAGACAAACTCCAATCTCTCACCGATCTACTCGAGTTATACCGATACATGCTTCTCACGATACACTGACAACCAAGTCTATCACCATGTTGATGAGATATTTTAGCTTCTCCCACAAACACAAAAATTTCTCATCGATGTCCACTTTACTATTCCAAGTCTTTTGGCTTATTAGCCCGTTGAAGAGACATTACCCAAAGTCACGACGAACACCCAAAGTCACATCAACAAGAATGTTTAAGACTTCTATCGGCATGTTGAAGAGACATTTCACAATGTCTTGACGAAGCATTTGGGTCTCTCTGATACGAAGCCTCATCAGGATGTCGAGGAGACATTGTCCAATGTCTTAGTGACAGTGCAACCTCCTACCGACAAGATACTCCATCGAAGTTTCAGAATGTCAAAGAGACATCTTAGAAAATCTCGCCAAAGTGAGCTACTCTTGCCAACAATGTAAACACAATGCCATAGCAAGGGATATTGGTCTATCGAGGAGACAATGGGTGAAGTCTCACCGATGAAGAGCTAGGTGAAACCTTAAAGGCTTATTGGGCTGTTGAGGAGACAACTAAGAAAGTCCTGCCAATGGAGCACAATTTGGATGACAAAGGAGATAGGAGAACACAACACTGCCAACATCAAGCCAATAAGTTGAGACACGATTTCCAACATGCTCCCACTTTGACGAAGACTTACTGGCTTCTCCAATACTTGAGATTACTGAAAGTTATAGGCCCCAAGGCCCAATGAATTGGCACACCACCTAAACTTGTCTGTGCTCACTGGTTTCGTTAACACATCTGCAACATTTTCCAGAGTATCCACTTTTTGAAGATTGACCTTTCCATCCTACACCATATCCCGTACAAAATGATATTGCACATCAATATGTTTTGTCCTAGCATGGAAAGTTGGATTTTTCGCCAAACAAATAACACTTTGACTATCACAACAAATGGTAATTTTCCCTGCATTGAACCCAATATCATAACACAAATGTCTAAGCCAAATGGCTTATTTACAGGCATGTGTTGCTGCCATATATTCTACTTCTATAGTACATAAAGTGACTACATCTTGTCGCTTGCTCATCCAACTAACTGCAACACCATTCAATGTGAAGATGTATCCACTGGTGGATCTCCTACTATCTATGTCCCTTGCCCAATTAGAATCCACATAACCTTGAATGTTGATGGATCTCTATGATCCAACAGAGTTACCATGATAGCACAAAGCGTACTAAGAGGTACTTTTAAATATCTAAAAACTCTTTTCACAACATCCTAGTGTGGTCTACCTAGATTTTTCATAAAATGGCTAAGAACTCCCACTGCTTGGGTAATGTCTGGGCTTATACAAACCATTGTTTACATTAAACTACCAACTATACTTGCATAAGGCATTCTAGTCATGTCCTCCATCTTGGTAGGATATTTTGGACAATCTTCAACAGATAGCTTTATTCCATGCAATTGTGGAACAACTAGTTACTTGCAATAAATCATACCAAATCTCTCCAAGACAGTATTGATATACTTACTCTAGCTGAGCCAAATATTTCTACTTCCTCTGTCCTTTTTTATTTCCATCCCCAGAATATACCTTGTTGCACCTAGATCTTTCATTTCAAACTTTGCAGACAACTGAGATTTTAGATCAGAAATCATAGTCTTACTATTTCCTATGAACAATATGTCATCAACATATAGGGCAATAATAAGAACTTGATCATTTTTAGTTTTGAAGTACACACAATGATCAAATTTCAATCTTACAAATCCTAATGACAACACAAATGTGTCAAAATTCTAGTACCACATTCTAGGTGATTGTTTTAAACCATATAGAGATTTCTTTAACTTGCAAACCAAATTTTCTTTACCTTTTTCCACAAAGTGCTCAAGCTGGGACATATAAATTTCTTCTTCAAGATCTCCATGAAGAAATGTTGTCTTCACATCCATCTGTTCAATCTCTAAGTTATACGCTATTGCAAGTGACAAAAAAAATCTGATAAATGTTAGCTTAGCTACAGGAGAAAATATTTTTCCATAATCAATTTTGTCTACCTAGGAATGACCTTTTGCAATAGCCTAGCTTTATACTTTTCAACATTGCCATCCAGACCGATTTTCTTAAATACCCATTTCCAGCCAACAGGCTTTCTACCTTCAGGCAAGGGCACTAGACTCAAGTTTCATTCTTTTTCAATGATGCCATTTCTTCATTCATGGCTTCCAACCAAGAATCTGAATCAAACATTTCAATTACCCCTTTCACAGTCCTAGGCTCATCAGTGCTTGTAATCAAAGCATAGGCACAATTTACATCCAACACAAAAAAACCATACTTTTTAGGTTGCCACCTTTCACGTGTAGACCTCCTCAAAGGTTGAGGTTGAGGTTGTGGTTGTTCTTCTTCATAACTCTCAGAGCTGCTAGAACGAGCTCCTTAGTTTTAGGTACACTTCATAGTTCCTCTTTACCTAGAGTTCAAGAAATTTCAACGACTTTTTCTTTCTTTTCTTCTTTCATATCTAACTACAGATCCACTAAAGAAGGTTTCAGCTCATGAAAGATTACACTTTTGTTGTATACAACCTTTTCAGTCACAATATTCCAAAGCTTGTATCCTTTCACACCAATGTCGTAGCCAACGAAGCTACATTTGTTAGCCTTGTTCTCCAACTTAGATATTTTCTCATTCGGCACATAAACATATACTTCGCAACCAAAGACTCTTACATGTATTAAAGAGGGCTTCTTACCAAACCAAGCTTCCATAGGTGTTTTGTCAACAAGTGCCGAATAGGGAGATTGATTTATTAAATAACATGTTGTAGCCATAGCCTTAGCCCAGAACTTCTGCTCTAGACCAACATTGCTTGACATACTTCTCGCCCTTTCCATCAGCATCCTGTTCAACCTTTCAACAACTCCATTTTGCTATGGAGTGTGAGGTGTTGTTTTATACCTTTTTATTCCATGGTCTTTGCAATACCTTTTGAAATTTGCAAAGCAAAACTCACTGCCATTATCTATCCTCAATCATTTCATTTTTCTTTTAGTCTAATTTTCAACCAAGTTTTTAAACTCTTTAAATTGATTGAACACTTCTGATTTACTTTTTAGAAAATACACAAATGCCCTTCTCAAATAGTCATCAATAAAAGAAACATAATATCTTGATTTTGATAATGAAGGAACATTTACTAGACCAAAAACATCAGAGTGAATATAATCTAGAACACCAGAAGATCTATGAGGACTAGAATAAAATGAAACATGATGTTGTTTTCCATATATACAATGTTTGCAAAAATTGAACTCAAGGTTACAATCATCAAGCCCTTCAACCAGGTTTTTATTTTTCAAAGCTTTTAAGCCTTTCTCACCAATGTGGTCGAGCCTTTAATGCCAAAGCATGGTCTTTTTTGTAGGGAGTTTCACCTCTAACGAGTTTTCCCCTAGAGAAACTTCGTTCTCCTTCTCTACACAAGCAACCTTCTCTAACTTTACAAAGACACTATTGCATTGAACAACATGTGCGTCCAGCTTGTACAGAGTACCAATTCGAGCACCCCTAGCCAACACCATCGATCCTCTAGTCATCTTACAACCACCATTCAAGAATGAAACTTGCACACTAGCATCTTTCAGCTTGCTAACAGAAAGTAAATTTCGAGCCAGACCTGGTATATGCATTACACCATCAATTCATTTGATTCTTCCATTAGGAAATTGAATTTAGACTCTTCCACGACCAATAATTTCAAGAGATGAGACACTTTCCAAATACACCTTTCCACCAGCATGCTTTTTGTACTTCATAAACCAATCTCTATGAGATGTCATGTGAAAAGATGCACTTGAGTGAATTAGCTAAACATCGTCTGATGCTTGATTCGCCAAAGCTGCAATGAAGGCATCTGCATCGCTCTGAGAAGAATCATTATCCGAAGAATTGTTTTTCTTCTTCTTTTTCTCCTCTTTGTAATCCTTACAAACATGACCAGGGTGCCCACAATTCCAACATTTCACCTTGGAATTCTTTCCAGAAGACTTTGATCTCCCTTTAGATTTTGATTTAGACTCCTTTTCCTTCTTACTTTTTTCCTTCGATCTTCCTCGAGCAACAAGAACCTCCTTTGCCATCTCAGAAGATTTCCTTCACATTTCTTTTGACAACATTGAAGCAACCACACCATCTTGAAAGTGGTTGTCGTACTCCCAATATCCATCAGTAAACAATCCCACAAGTAAGGAAAATAACATAAAAAAAAGCATACAATGATCCTCATCATCTATCTTCACACCTATAGATGTTAACTGAGCAATGATCATATTGAATGTATTCAAATGATCAGCCACATACACCCCTTCCTCCATTCTCAAAGAGTACAACTTCTTCCTTAAGAATAAATTATTCACCAAGGACTTGCCTTGATAAATGTCACCAAGTTTCTCGCATAAAGAAGATGTAGACTTCTCTTCATGAACTTTCAGGAGAATAGAGTCTGCTAGACATAGTCTTATCAACCCGTTGGATTTTCTATCTGTGAGGTCCCAATCTTCTTGCTTCATGCCTAAAGGTTTAGTTCTAGACATAGCAATCCAGAGATCTCTATCTACCAATAGGTCTTCCATTTTAAGTTTTCACAACTCAAAATTGCCACCATTGAACTTTTCAATTTCTATCTTCCCTGATGTGCTTGCCATCTTAATCTGCAATCGAGATTACCTGATTCCTCTACAAGACTCCTACTTTAGAATTGGCACAAAAAACCCATCCAACCCATAAGGACAACACATTTGGCCAAGCTTTGATACCACTTGTAAGGAAAGAAGAGGTGTGGAAACACTTTCCTAATGCTAATTCTAAGAAGAGAATGTAGGCATATGATTCAATTTCTAATTATAGTTCATTAAAGATGCACATTTAACATAAAAAATGAACAAAACAAATTTAACACAACCACAAAATGGACACCAGTTTTAACGTGGGAAAATCATTACGGGAGAAAAACACGTATGTTTTGCATCTTATGCTTTTGCATGTGCTTGCTCCTTAGTATTTAATCATTGTTTGTTTCTTATAATCACTACTTTAAAATATGACACAAATATTTTTTCTATTCTAAACTAAAACAAACCTCAAATAGAGCATGCAAACAAAATTCAAATAAAAACATGAAACTCCATTATAAAGTTTTTTTTTTTAATTTGGAATGTGGGTGGTCTTTGCACAAAAAAATCTTATCTTGACAACGTAAAGTTAGTATAAATTGGATGATCAGATGCATAGGATAGTGCATCTATTCATATATTTTTGGGAGGGAAGATGAATGGTGGAGATGTGATTTGAAGATCAATAGTGGATAATGAATGAGGATAATTTTTTAGGATTGATGAGAAAATGGTGGGTCATGATAGAGTTTGTTTGAAAATGAAGGGATGGGATTTTAAATTTACTTAAAATATTAAGTTGTTGCAACCGTAGGAATGTGAGAGACAAGTACATTTACGAGATACTTTATTATTAGATTTTTGTGGAGAGAATATAACCTTAATTAAATAACAAAATTATTTAATTAGTTTAGCCATGTGAGGTGGAAAATAGGATAAATTAAATAATGAACTTATTTAATTATGCGTGAGAGGGAAATGTTAGAGTAATCATGCATTAGCTAATAATTAATTAATATTTAATTAATTATTAGTCTAATTTAATGTCTTGCACACTTAAGCTAAACTTAGGAGTGATTTACTATGTTAACTAGAGAGCTATTATTAGATCATTTTGTCTTATTGCATAAGATGTTGACACTTGTCATGATCTAATACCTTTACAATTAAGGGTTGCTCTTATATGGCACTCAACCCTCATTATATTATCTCTTGAGCTTTCATGTTTTGCTTAAACTCTTAACCTTTGAGGACTCTTATTTTCCTTGAAGATTCTTGAGGTTCATTTTGTAGCTTTTTCTTGTTGAGGAATATTACATATTTTGTTTGCAGATCTCTTACGTAGAAGGTGTCTTTGTTCGTTGTTTGATCTTGTGGGTTGTAGCTTGTGTTTTTCACAAACTTAACATGGTATCAGAGCGTGGATTCATCGAACCCCTTCTCGATTTATGAGGATTTCCAACAATGGTTAGATACTCTAGATCTGGAATCCCCTTTGTTCTTTTTCAAATTTTAGAGGTGGGTGTTTTTAGGTGCATTTTGGCATAAAAAGGACCTCATTATTAGATTTAGAGATGTCAAGAAAGTTAGATTTGGATTCCTGAGGTCAGATCTATGAGGGTTTGAAGCAGTTATTTTTTTTCCAGATTTAGAGGGTAGTTGTGATTTCAAAGAATTTTGGTGTGAAAGAACCACACGGTTGCGTTCAAGAGGCTGATTTGAAGAATTTTGATTATAAATTTGCCTATATTGCCTATTGGGAGCTTCAAAAATTATAGGTCAGTGATTTTTTAATTTCTTTATTTAGAAATTTTAAAAAATATATAGAAAAGGGGGTTGCATTATTTTTTGTTTATAAAAAAGGTGGGCATTTGATAGGGTACTCACAAGGTACTTGCATGAGTAGGCTCTGCGGGCCCTATAGGTCCATCGACGAACTAAGCAATAACAATCGACAACATTTTCTAAGTAGCCGCAAAACTTTTATCGGTGACCTTATAATATTTTTTAGCACCGTTTTTTATTTTTCTGACATCGTAAGAAGTTTCTCGATCTGTATAGATTCCAAAATCTTTTGACATATTTCAGACAAATTTAGGGAATATTTCGTTATCATTTTTCACTAGGGGGCCGAATTTTTTTTCTAGCAACTAGGGAATATTTTGCTGACGTCTGCATGATGTCATGTTGACATCAACAGTACAAACAATGCTATGGTCCCTTTAACCCTCTTTGTTCCCTAAAGGAGGTATTTTTTCTTTTGGTCATATCTTAGAAATACGATGTCAAATTTTGGTGAAAAAGATATCGTCAAAAAGCTAGTTTTGTCAAATTTCCGATGGTGTGGGTCTCATCACCATTTTTTGCTAATAGTGCATTCTACAACCTATTGAATTTAGAGGTGTTATTTTCAGTCTTGAGCTCATAAATTTTCACTCGTTTCTTCATTTTTTCGTGATTCCAACATCATTGGGACGATCTGTCAGTGCTCTTCATAGCCATCCATGCACATTTCCATATTTCTCTCCAGGTACATTTTATTCAATTTTTTGTGTTTTTGCACACTAGTGAATTACTTGGATGTCTTAGCTCTAGGAAACTCATTTTTTGCATGGGATGACTCATTTTTTTCTATTATTTATGTATTTCTAATACTTTGTCCTATTTGGGCATTGTAGACATCTTTTGATGCACATTCTCTTTTGTAAATGCATTGAGATAAAGTGCCATTCTGGTGTATACTTTTTGGGGATTTTGTACATCCTATTGTGTCTTTTCACTTTTGTACTCACAGTCTAATGTAAGGTGCCATGGGGGGTTGATGTTTGCCTTTGGTTTTCTATCACACCTTTTTCAAGTGAGTGTTTATTCCATGACAACGGTGAATCCTAGTGATTCTTGCCTCATGTGTGTGTGTCTTAGTTTACACACCCCTTTATTTGTAGGTTTATTCTTCTATATGCACTTCTTAGTTTCACATAGTTTCAGTGGACCTATCTTGGCTCTCCCTTTTTTAGCATTATGGGGATTTTATACTGTTGGTGCTAATGCTTCCTTGGTTTCATGTTTGGAGTGACTACATAACTAGTTCTTATTCCTATGTACTTTTAGATATGGTGTACATCAACAACTAGTTACATGCATTTTGATGAGATGGATCATTTACCATTCAGACACTCTTGTATTCTTGTTTTTGGAGGTTCTTCATTTCAACATTATATCAGTCATCTTTCAACAATAGTCTATAGCTTCTTCGTGCTTCAGTGATGTTCTACACGTTCCTCTCTTTTTCAAGACATTGTTTTGGTTGGAGGCTTCTTAGTCCTTCACCTTGATTTGGAGGATTTTTCAATCCTTCATTTGCCTTTCTCTCTTTTGGAGAAGAGTTTTTCCCATGTGGTTTTCTCCTTTTCTCTAGTTTTGAGAGATCTTTTGTTTGTACATGGGTACCTCACCAGGCCTTGTTTGTTGGGACCCATCATGCATTCTCTTTTTAGGGTATTTATCTACTCCCTAAGTTCATATTAAGGGGGGTGTTAGAGTAATCATGCATTAGCTAATAATTAATTAATCTTTAATTAATTATTAGTCTAATTTATTCTCATACACTTAAGCTAAACTTATGAGTGATTTACTATGTTAACTAGAGAGTTATGATTAGATCATTCTATCTCATTACATGAGATGTTGACACTTGTCATGATATAATCCCTTTACCATTTAAGGTTGCTACTAGATAGCACTCAATCCTTATTGTATTATCTCTTGAGCTTTCATGCTTTGCTTAAACTCTCAACCTTTGAGGACTTTTGTTTTCCTTGAAGATTCTTGAGGTTCATTTTGTAGCTTTTTCTTGTTGAGGAATATTACATATTTTGTTTTCAGATCTCTTACGCATGGAAGGTGTCTTTGTTTATTTTTTGATCTTGTAGCTTGTATTTTTCACAAAATTAACATGGTATCAGAGCCTGGATTCATCAAACCCCTTCTTGATTTATGAGGTTTTCCAACAAGGGTTAGAGACTTCAGATCTGGAATCCCCTTTGCTTTTTTTGAAATTTTGGAGGTGGGTGTTTTTAGGTGCATTTTGGTATAAAAAGGACCTCACTATTAGATTTAGAGTTTTCAAGAAAGTCAGATTGGGATTTTTTTTGGCCTGATTTGGATTCCTGAGGTTAGATCTGTGAGGGTTTGAAACATTTTTTTTTTTTTTTCAGATTTAGAGGGTAGTTGTGATTTCGAAGCATTTTGGCATGAAAGAACCACATGGTTGCATTCAGGAGGCTGATTCGACGAATTTTGATTATAAATTTGCTTATATTGCCTATTGGGAGCTTCAAAAATAAATAGGTCGACAATTTTTTTAATTTCTTTATTTAGAAATTTTAAAAAACATATATAAAAAAGGGGGTTGCATTATTATTTTTGTTTAAAAAAAAATTGGCCATTTGATAGGCTACCCACAAGGTACATGCATGAGCATGCACTGCGGGCCCTATAGGTCCACCGACGACCTAAGCAATAACGATCGGTGACATTTTCTTAGTAGCCGCAAAATTTTTATCGATGACCTCATAATATTTTTTTGTCACTTTTTTGATTTTTCTAACAGCATCAAAAGTTTCCCAATCTACACAAATTCCAAAATCTTTTGACAAATTTCAGACAAATTTATGGAATATTTCATCATCATTTTTTGCTAGGGGGCCGAGTTTTTTTCTTATGGAAACTAGGGAATATTTCGCTGACATCTGCATGATGTCATGTTAACATCAACGGTACAAACAATGTTATGGCCCCTTTAACCCTCTTTGTTCCCTAAAGGAGGTGTTTTTTCTTTTGGTCATAACTTGGGCATATGATGTCGAATTTTGGTGAACAAGATATCATCAAAAAGCTAGTTTTGTCAAATTTCCAATGGTGTGGATCTCATCATCATTTTTTTCTACTAGTGCATTCTACAACCTATTGAAGTTAGAGCAAAATTGCATATTTTGTTTGTAGATCTCTTGTACACACTATGGTGTGTAGCCTTTTCTTGTTGAGGAATATTGCATATTTTATTTATAGATCCCTTGTGTGGATGGTGTCTTTGTTCATTGTTTGATCTCATGGCTCGTGTTTTTCACAATTCTAAAAGGAAATTAACTAATTAAGTAATATAATTATTTAATTAGGTGGGGACATTTGGTGAAGTGGATTAAATAAATAATTTAAGTATTTAGTTAGATTTGAGCAAGGTTGTACTAGAATAAATTTAGGTGTCTAGATTTTGCACTTCTTTGTATAATGTCACAACTATGTGGCAGTGTCAAAGAACAAAAAGTATGATTAAATGGAGCTTCAATGGTAAGTTGCTCTAGTTGCTTAAAGGAAAAGGGATGATGATGGAGGTTATATCCCCTCGAGGGATATTTTGGGTGAAATATGATGTAATAAGTCTCTTAAAAAGATAAAGGAGGGTGAGAAGATGTACCATGATAGGAAAAAATTACTTGAGAGAAAACATATTTGAATGATGTACAACCATGGAGATAGAATTTGTGATGGATGAGGAATTGACATGTTGATTGATGCCACTTAGATGATTGAGTAGATGGTTCTACATTTCATGGATGTACATGGTTGATAAGGATATCTCACAAGGATTTAATATAGCTATAATGGCAGGGTTTTATGAATAGATGATGGATGAATGAAGGATGGGAAATGTTAAAAGGGATGGATAAAATGTTTATAAATTAACTTTATGTGCAAATAGAAACCTATTGTCTTTTTTAGCATTGGCGTGATGTGCCATGATATAATGGATCATGATGACAGTGTATCACATGCATATGGATTTATGTAAAAACAAAAAAGTTACAAATAGTATAGTGATCCAAAATGCATGTTGTTGAGGTACACCATCATATGAAGGATGAGGGGGGTCGTGATAATGTGATTTATAAAGCACTAGGACTCTAGGCAACAAACAAACATAAACACATGTGGACAATCAATTAAGACATGTTAAAAACATATAAAGCAATATCCAATGATTTGTTGAAGGCAAAGTAGTTAATGGGGGGACGGGATGGGGGAGATGATGGGTTACAAGGGTGGGTTAGGATCCAATGGTAAATGGTTACGATGGGATGAAAAAAATTCCTAGTCTATTAAAAAGTCATAGATTAATTTGATGAAGTTGATGATAACATTATTGACAATAAGAATAATGTGAGGATACATTTGTTAACAATGAGAACCTGCTTCACGGTCAAGTTGGTTCACTGTGTCACAAGTACCCTATCGGCGGTGATGAAGGATGAAATGGACATAAAAAATACTGAAGACCATTAGGAATGGGTGGGCGATGATGTTTTCCATCTTTTGTCTAAGAACTGAGAAGATACTAGATAGTCTGTTGTTGGTCTATTGTTCGTCTGTGCGTTGTTGTTCCATTGTGTGTGTTTTTTGGCTTTCTATTTTTTGATGCTTTTATGGACTTGAACTTTTTTGGCCCTTGTGGCTCTATGTGAAGGGTACAACACCCTATAAATGCTGCTTACTTTATCAAAAACAATGAGATCAAATTTCATATCAAGAATGATACATCTTGATGATGATGATTGGGTTGATTTAGGATTAACCATAGCTTGCAACAAGATAGGGAATAAGGCCTATGGATTCTTTTGGGTGGATGTAAAATTTTGAGTGAGATTCACAAGATGGGGAGTGTGTACACATGGATGAAGTGTTTTGGGGATCATGCTTTAGATTTGGATTATATTGGGATAAGGTTTTGATTTTGGTTATTTTGTATGGTGGTGTTGGGTGAAAATTATGTAATCCCTTTTTAACATATTATACAACCATGATTTTAGCCACAATTGTGTGAGATGTAATCTCTCCTCTCAGAAAGGGGAGGCTCCCTTCTTACTGGTTATAGAAGCTAAGTAAAACTAATTAAATATTCACAAACATGTACACTACAATTATGAGATGGGGGTGTGTCACATTCATACTTCTCTCTTTTTTTAGAGAATATGTTTTACAATGCTTCACAATTGGTAGTTCCGATTTGATACAATTTCAAACTAAAAACAAAGTAGTAATTCCAATATCTCTATCTTGTCAAAGCAAAGCTTAGAGATACCAGCATGATAATAATAAACAATAAAATAAGAAAGAAAAGCTCATGAAGGCACAAAGTCGTTACGTAGCTTTTCACCGATGGATCCTTGAGAGATGTAACGATTGTCGTATTAGAAGCACAAAGTCTTCTTAGATACAACAATTCCATGAACAACATGAACAATTACAAGCACAAAGTCTTGTAGATAATTCACCAATAGTTATCCAAACATAAATACAAATTTGAATAAAGAGTGCAACACAAAGTCTACATAGATTTATTCAAATCCCTTTGATCTCACACACTAATCGTTTCCAATCTTAATCAAATCCAAAAGATGATTGATCTAACACAAAGTCTGGTATGAAACTTTCTTCTTTATTGATCAAAATAGATACACAAAGATGAGCACAAAGTTTCATGTATTTGCTTCTCAAAATGGGCAACACTTCGTTGTAAAAGATAAAAGATATTTATTACAAAAGAATCACCTCATATTTATAAAAGAGAGGGAAGAGCAAATCTAGGAAAAGTAGATAAGTGAATCTAGGAAAGTTAGGTGAGCAAATTTAGGAAAATCTCACCTAACCAATTGACTTTATTCAAAAATGTTGTCCATCATTTTAGGAAAACATCTTTGATTTTACTTGTAATTACATTTTGCAAAATGACATGTAAAATGTCAAAACTTATTTACATAAAGCATGAAAAATGCTAAAATTGGGAAATATAATCTAAGGAAAAATTTGGCCTTCTTCAACATCTTTCTCTGTGAAAACTTCATGATGATGTGCACTTCATCACTGTCTGGCATTGGAGTGTACTTTGGAGATGACGAGGATTCTTGAGATTAATTCCTCCGATGAGATTGAAGACTTTTCGATGCCTTTCAAATCTAAAATAAGCTAGAAATCAATCATTTTGTTCATTGAAGCTATTGAGAAAGCTTCATCTTCAAATTCTTCTTGGTGGTAAAAATTAGCGCTTCGGCATATGAAAGGACTTGGGTAGTTTCATGTAAAAGTGGTGAAAAATGGAGCTTTTGCATGTGAAATATGTAAAAGCAGTGAAAAATGGAGCTTTTACATGTCATATGTAAAAGTGATGAAAAACAGAGCTTCTACATGTGAAATATGTAAAAGCGGTGAAAAATAGAGCTTCTACATGTGAAATATGTAAAAGTGGTGAAAAACGGAGCTTTTACATGTCATATGTAAAAGTGGTGAAAAGCAAAGCTTTTACATGTGAAATATGTAAAAGCGGTGAAAACAGAGCTTCTACATGTGAAATATGTAAAAGTAGTGAAAAACAGATTTTTTACATGTCATATGTAAAAGCGATGAAAAACAAAGCTTTTACATGTGAAATATTTAAAAGCAGTGAAAAACAGAGCTTCTACATGTGAAATATGTAAAAGCAGCAAAAAACGGAGATTTTACATGTCATATGTAAAAGTGGTGAAAAACAGAGCTTCTACATGTGAAATATGTAAAAGTGGTGAAAAACAGAGCTTCTACATGTGAAATATGTAAAAGTGGTGAAAAATAGAGCTTCTACATGTCATATGTAAAAGTGGTGAAAAATAAATCTTTTACATGTGAAATATGTAAAAGTGGTGAAAACAAAGCTTCTACATGTGAAATATGTGAAAGCGGTGAAAATCAGAGCTTTTACATGTCATATGTAAAAGCGGTGAAAAATGAAGCTTCTACATGTGAAATATGTAAAAGTGGTGAAAAATAGAGCTTCTACATGTAAAATATGTAAAAGTGGTGAAAAGCATAGCTTCTACATGTGAAATATGTAAAAGCGGTGAAAAACATAGCTTCTACAATTGAAATATGTAAAAACGGTGAAAAACGGAGCTTTTACATGTCATATGTAAAAGCAGTGAAAAACAGAGCTTCTGTGTGAAATATGTAAAAGCGGTGAAAAACAGAGCTTCTACATGTGAAATGTGTAAAACAGTGAAAAACGAAGCTTTTACATGTCATGTAAAAGTGGTGAAAAACAAAGCTTCTACATGTGTCACAAAATGACTAAGGCATGAAATATGTAAGAGCGGTGAAAAACAGAGCTCCTACATGTGACTTGTGTTTTGAGATGTAGAAGTGCTAAAAAATAGAGCTCCTACATGTGCCAAAAAATGACTAAGGCATGAAATATGTAAGAGCGATGAAAAACAAAGCTCCTATATGTGCCAGAAAATGACTAAGGCATGAAATATGTAAGAGCGGTGAAAAACAGAGCTCCTACATGTGCAAAAAAATTTCTAACTCCCAAAACTAAATTTTCACAACTTGGTTTAAAATGTGAATTTTGACGAACTAACAAAGGTTAATGCTTGGAATGAATTTTTGAGGATGGGGGACCACGCATGAGGACCAATACAATTCACCTCATTTTGCATACTTAAAGTATGTGGGCTATGAAACAAACAAGTTTCATAGGGGTTATCCTTTGAATTGAGCGCACTGAATTTGAGGATAACAGCTAGCTCCAGTTGGGCAGCTTCCTTCAGTCATTCTTAGAAATGATTAAAGGGAGAAGAACTCCAGGCTTCAAGTGCCTTTATCCATCCATTGGGCAACATAGTTGAGCATGACTGACACAAAGCAAATCTACAAAAACAAGATGCAAACTTATGCAAATGCACTTCTTGAAAAGGTAAAAGCCTACCTAATTAAAACTAGCCATGAATGAAACCTTCTCAAATGAAACCGTTCACGGGTTCAATAAAATAGTTTCCTTTCTTCAACAACTTGCAATGCCTTCCATGATCATTAGCATCTACATGTAGATGAAGTTGAGGCATTGCTTCTTGAAAAAGATGAACAAGTTCATCTACCTCTGAAAATACATCTTTAGCTGCATCCTCAAGTTTATCTTCATGCTTAGGTGCAAGTGGAACCTCTGTCTTCCCATTGGACTCCAAGCAAGCAAGATGTCTTATGGGACATTCCCTCGATCGGTCAAAGATTGAATGCTTCTTACTAGTTGCTACTTGAACAATTGATTCATCAACCATGGCAACCTCATGTTGATCGAAATGATCTCCTTCATGTGATTCAAATGAAGATATGATTTCATTGCATATCTCAATATGATGTTTACCATCTTCAAACTTGGGAAAATCTAAATTATTTATAAGAAGGTCCTCATCATGCCTTTGTGAAATTCTTTTAAGCAACATGTGTTCAAGTTCATGACCTCGAAACATAGATGCATTCTTTTCAACTTGACTGAGACCTTCGTACATGTCCATGTTTTCAAATCTCAAGAAAATATTGTTTTCATTCACTTGAACTTCAGCAAAATGACTTTCATCCTTCTGCTTTTCATCAATGGCTTTCTGACTGCATAAACTAGAACTGGGAGTTGCTAGCTATGCATGTTTCCTTTTCTTGGAAGAGAATAACGAGATCACTTGGATTGGAGTTAGGATGCTTCACTACTAATTTTACTAATGGTGCCTCAAGAGCAAGCCTCTTCAGAGGTGAAGATAACTTGTGTTGATTCCCAACAACAAAATTATGAGCAGCATTTGAAAGTGACCTCCTTGGTACGTCCTTGCGAGGCACAAAAAAATGCCTTTAGCTAGATGTTTTTTGAGGAAAAGTAACTCATTTTCCAACCTTTGCACCATAGGATCTATCCTTGTGATGGAAGAAAATAACTCCACAGAAGGACTTTCTTCGGATTCATGTGATTCAATTCTTATTTTCCCAGCAAGAATAAGATCATCTTCAATTTATGTCGCCAAGGTCTGCACAACTACAAGAGTAGTTGGGGCTGCTCTTCTAAATAGGAAACCAACCTTGGGCACTTGAGCATTTACAAAGAAGCATTTAAAATTCTTAGTTGTAGGTTGAAAATGACTAAGGCATGAAATATATAAGAGCAGTGAAAAATAGAGCTCCTACATGTGACTTGTAAATGCTCCTTTAATATGTTGAAGCGCTGATTTTTAGTGCCATGAAGAATTTGAAGATGAAGCTTTCTCAATAGCTTCAATGAACAAAATGATGGATTTCCAACTTATTTTAGATTTGAAATGCATCGGAAAGTCTTCAATCTCATCGGAGGAATTAATCTCAAGAATCCTCATCATCTCCAAAGTACACTCCAATGCCAGACAGTGATGAAGTGCACGTCATCATGAAGTTTTCATGGAGAAAGATGTTGAAGAAGGCCAAATTTTCCCTTAGATTAGATTTCCTAGTTTTAGCATTTTTCATGCTTTATGTAAATAAGTTTTGACATTTTACATGTCATTTTGCAAAATGTAATTACATGTAAAATCGGAGATGTTTTCCTAAAATGATGGACAACATTTTTGAATAAGTTGATTGGTTAAGTGAGGTTTTCCTAAATTTTCTCACCTAACTTTCCTAAATTCGCTCATCTACTTTTCCTAGATTTTCTCTTCCCTCTCTTTTATAAATATGAGGGGATTCTTTTGTAATAGTTATCTTTTATCTTTTGCAATGAAGTGCTGCCCATTTTGAGAAGCAAATACATGAAACTTTGTGTTCATCTCTGTGTATCTATTTTGATGAATAAAGAAGAAAGTTGCATACCAGACTTTGTGTTGGATCAATCATCTTTTGGATTTGATTAAGATTGGCAACAATTAGTGTGTGAGATCTAAGGGCTTTGAATAAATCTGTGTAGACTTTGTGTTGCACTCTTTATTCAGATTTGTGTTTATGTTTGGATAACTATTGGTGGATTATCTACAAGACTTTGTGCTTGTAATTGTTCATGCAATTCATGGAATTTTTGTATCTAACAAGACTTTGTGCTTTTAATATGACAATTGTTAGATCTCTCAAGGATCCATTGGCAAAAAGCTATGGAACAACTTTTGTGCCTTTGTGAGATTTTCTTTCTTATTTTATTGTTTATTATTATCATACTAGTATCTCTAAGCGTTGCTTTGAAAAGATAGAGGTATTGGAATTATTGCTTTATTTTTAGTTTGAAATTGTATCAAATCAGAACTACCAATTGTGAAGCATTGTAAAACATATTCTCTGAAAAAAAAGAGAAGTATGAATTTGACACACCCCCATCTCGTAATTGTAGTGTACATGTTTGTGAATATTTAATTAGTTTTTCTTAGCTTTTGTAAGCAGTAAGAAGGGCACCTCCCCTTTCTGAGAGGAGAGATTACATCTCACACAGCTATGGCTGAAATCATGGTTGTGTAATCTATTAAAAAGGGATTGCATAATTTTCACCCAACAGGTGGAACGAATGGAAAGGGAAAATACAATCCTAGAAACAATTATGAAGGTGGTTTGGATGGAACAATTAAGGGATTGGATGAGGTGGAGAGAATATATATTGATGGAGGGTGTAGACACCTAAATTTGGACACTTAATTTATCCAAATTTATCCCCTTTCCTCTAAACATTCCCTTATCCGCATTAATTAATAATATCACTATTATTTAATTAATACCTCTAAAGTTCTTCTAATCCCTAAGGTATCTAGTTAAATAATTAAATACCTTCCCCCTTTTATCAAATGAATTAAATAAATATGGAATTTATTTAATTTCCTTCATATCACATCCCTTTCTTAATCCTAATTATTCTCCTAATCTTAACATTAGGATGTGCACATGTCTAATCCTTGATTAGGATGTGTCACATCCTCCAAATTTTGCAAGTTGGCCTTTAATCTCTCTTAGCCACCTAACCCTCCTCTAATCCTTCATTAACTAGCCTAATCAACCTTTCAAGGAATTTTTAATTCGTTTTATCCTTCCAAAGAATATTAAATTCCTTTTTCTCTTCCCTATGTGAACTATGACTTGTCACATCAAGTCACATGTGAAATCTAACCATCATAATTAATTTGTCTAATAAAGTACTTGCACAACCTTAATCACTTAATTATGTCAACCTAATGTGTCCTAAGTCAACCCTATTAAATGATTTTTCCTCTTGAAAAGGCACTCCATTCCCCATGTAAATTTTAATTCACATTTAATCCCCCAATGCATCCCTTAGAATTTAAAATTCCTTTTCTCATCCCCCTGTGGATACTTGAGGAATTTTTAATTCCTCACATGTCCTCTCACCCACTTGGGGACAAGGACCTCCTTTATGAGGAGATCTTGTCCCAATCCTAAGGTACTATGTACTACCTCCATGTCATGTACTATCCTTCCACCTCATGTACACATCACCTTTTTTAAGCCACTTTACATGCCACATGTTATGATGTGAGGGATTGTGAGTTCTCAATTCACCTTAGCCCTACATCTTGATTTTGGTGGTTCAATCTTGACCATCCATTTCCCTAGAGAATTCCAAAATCTCTATAAATACCCCCTCTTTTCTCTTATTTTGGGGGAGATCATTCATGCTAGCCAAACTCTTGCAAAAAAATTCTTTGAGCCATACTTAGCCAAATTTGCATTCTTGCATCCATTTCCACTTATCTTTCCATCCCCATCTCATCTCATAGCTTTCATCTTTCCATCCAAGGAGCATACAAATATCGAAGATCGAAGGACCAACCAATGGACAACTCAACAAGGTGAAATATTTCATTTTGCTTAGTTTAGTTAATCTTTAAGCCAATCTTGAGGTGTAGGGTGTTTTTAGTTGTTATTTGCACTCTTTTTTTTGCTGTTCATTTTCTAACACTTATTTTTTCCCTATCACAAAGGGATTTAAGGGGAAATTTCAAAGGATATATATCCCAATGGGATAACATGTTTTATCCAATATACAGGGTTGGATAGTACTATATAGGCAATGACATGATGTTAGATTGTATGTGGCCAAAGCATAGCCATGTCAAGAGTTTTCTAAAGTATGTGTTAAGTTATGCCCCCAAATCCTTATTAAGGTTAAGGTAGGCAGTGAAGATTAATGAGCTGTGAATAAACAAATATGGTGGATGGGTTTGATAGGATGAAATAATAGGAGTGATAGGTATGGTGGAATGGATGAGATGATTTTCCCCCATTTGTAAGGCTCACATAGCCAATTAATTTATACATGATACACATGAATGTTTTTTCATCACTGTACTTGCCCAAGGCACTATAAGAGTTGGTTTTCACTAGTGGACATATTATTTCTATTTACTATTTCTTTAATTTTTTGTAAGACTTTTTTTATATTTTTTGGATTTTTGGTTGTATGAAATTTTAGGTATCAAGTGCATGATTGTCTAGTGTAATTGATCTATATGCATGTGTCATGATGTATCAATAGTACCCTACCTTGTCGAGTTGCTTTACCAAAATCATTGTATTATTATATAATTTTAAACTATTATAATCTCTTTAAGATTTGGGTTGGCCTTGTTCAAATATAAACATCTCTTTAGAGTGCTATCTTAGCTCTTGTGATAAGTCTTGTTGTAAGGATGTGGTGGATTCTAGGTTTTGGGTTGTATTTAAGATGAGGATGTTTGTGTTTGTCTTGCATGTTTGATAATTGGGAATTGGATTGTGATTTAGGATTGGTGGATTAGATTTTATATTCGTGGATTTTGGGAGATGCATATTTGGATTAGGGATTAGGCTCAAGATTAGGATAAACATTATTTTTGGATTATGAAGCATTGTATGATAATTTTGAATATGTTGTACACCTACTATATATAATGTACTACTTTAGATTATTTGTGGCTTGGTTTTGATGACTCACTTTGATTGTATTTACAAAAATGATTTTTTTAGGATCCATATTGCTTTTTTTCTTCCTTCTGGATTTTGCGCTTGATTTAGATTTTGTTTTTGTTCTTGACTTAGACTTTGGGTGTTGGGAATGAGACTTTCTATTAGGTAAAATATAGGTGTAAGGAAGATTGTTAGAGGAGATATGGATGGATTCTATTTTGAAGCTTCTATTGGATGAGATTGCCCTAGATGTCATTGAGGTATCATAATTATATTGCTTTCTTGGAGATGTGTAGCCAATACCTTGATATCAATCATTTTCATATGCAAATACTAATTTTAGAATGCCTTGTTCATGAAGGCCTAATCCCTTTCCATTGTAGACCATGATTTTACAAATTTTATATTCCATGGGATATTAAAAAACATGCAAATTCATCTTTAGGTAATCATGACTTAGTAGAGAGGTCTATTTTATCTTATGTGAGAAGACCAAAGAAAGTAAATATAGTTGAACCAAGCTTATAGGATGATTGTGTTTTCTCCTTGTTTAGGATTGTGGCTTCTTAGTCAATGATATGCTCATCATGTTTGATGTGATCCATATTACTTATTTGATCAAATATGTGTCTAAGGGAGGGAGGTGTCTCATCTTGGGAAATGGTTGTTGTTGTAGTATTGATGTGACAAGCTTTGATTTTAGAATCATGAATGGGATAAAGGTGGAGATGATCATATTTATTTTCTTGGTTATAGATAGGATCTTAATCAAAGATTGGACTAGATTGGATAAATTTTGTATCAAGGATCATATTATCTTGAATTTCATGATCATATATAGGGAATATTTGGGTAATTTGATCTTGATTTAGAATTTATCTCATTTCATCATGCTTTGTACTTTGTCATTGACATAGATCCAATGGTTTAGATGATAGGATGTGTGTTTGAATAAGGATGAGGGATTCTTGGATGGACTCAAGATTTTGGTGTGAAAATAATGGATTTTGGATAGGGACCTCTTGAGTGGGCTTGATAGGTGATGGGGTGCTTTATGGTGTTTAATATAGGATAGGAATAGTGATATGAGATTCATTAAGTGTTATGGACATGGATTTTTTGGATTCATTATTTTTAGCCCATACAATTAGTGCTTGGAAAAAATATTCAGTAGATGGATGAGACCACTCAAGATTCCAAGAATGGGTGGATTTTAGATAGGGTTGGTTGGAAGAATCTATTTGGATGGGGTGGATGCCAAAGTGGATGAGAGTGATTTGGAATATGCAAAGGATTTTAAGGATTTAAAAGATTTTGGGGACAATGACTAGGAGGAGGTGGATGCAAATGAACCATAATATGTAGAGGATTTGGAGAATATAAAGGATTTTGATGATAATGACTGGTGGAATTTGGCTAAGGTATATTTGGTAGATGAGGGATATTTCTCTAGGATGGTGTTTACCTTTCCAAAGGCTGAATAAGGATGAAACATGGATATTTATTATTGGTTCATGTGGTAGCTAGTGCTAGGGAGGTCTTTATTTTGAAGGATAAGAGAGTTTATAATTAGGTGTAGGGAATCTATAACATGATGGGCCATAACAATCATGTCAATGGCATCTTGGTCAATGCTATCATTATCATTGTAAGAATCAAATTTAGGTTGGTCAACCAAACCATCCTTATCATCATATGAATTATATTATATTTGGTCAACAAGACTCATCATTATATGGATCATATTCATAAGGATTATATATTGGTTGATTAACAATACCATTATGAGCATTGTACTTGGCTTGATTTGGGAAGAGGAGTTGATCTAAGGGGTTCGTGGTGTTTTATTTACTCTTAACTCTAATATTTGGCCTCGGTTTGATTATGATTTTTGGCTTTGTTTGTGTGGTATATGGGTCTATTATGGGTAAGAGCAAGAAGATGAGTCCATGAAATGTGGAAGTTTTTGCCTTAGGAAAAAAATGAAATCATCTTGCAAAAAATAGGATCTCGTTGTTTAATAAACGAGATCTTGTTTAGCTTTGGGATCCTGAGCCTAAATTCTAAATGGGATCCCATTTTGGATCTCGTTTATTAATGGGTCCCGAACCGACATTCGGGAAACGAGACCCCGATCTTTAAAAAACAAGATCCCACTTTTAAGTGGTATTTATTTTTAAAAATAAATGAAACTCAGTCATTTCTTCAGCGCATGATATCTTGATTTCGCAAAGCAAACAGTGACCTCCAAGTAAGCCTCCACCCCCATTTTTATTGATTTTTTCATGTTTTTTTTCAATTTTTAACACAATGATAGATTTTATTATGTTTTTTTTTTTCAATTTATTTAGCATTTTATATATTTTTATTTACCTATAATAGAAGAAATGTTGATTTGTAGAAGAAGAAGAAGAAAAAATGAAATGAAACCCTCAAGATACTGAATGGAAATGAAAAACTCAACCTTAACTCATATCCTAAGAAAAAAATTTAACTTTTGAAACCTAAATTTTTCAATCAAACAAAAAATATTGCATTTGAAAACCCTAAATTGAATGGAAACAAAAAAAATTGCATTTGAAAACCCTAAATTGAAAGGCAAAAAAATGCATTTGAAAACCCTATATTGAAATGAAAAAAATTACATTTTAAAACCGATTGTTTTTGAAACCCTAAATTGAAATCAAACAAAAAAAATGCATTTGAAACCCTAATTACTTCTTGAAACCCTAAATTGAATTCAAATAAAACAAATTGCATTTGAAAACCCTAAATTGAAATCAAACAAAAAAATTTGCATTTGAAAATGTCAATTTCAAGCTCAAGAATATTTGATAATATAATTTAAATTCATTTGCATTGCTTAAATGTTTTAAATTTCATTTGCATTGTATGGAGACAAGTATGTAAGCATGCCTATGGAAGAAATTATTTGATAGATTTAGGTTGACACATAGTAAATTAGTGTCCTTGATATTGACAATGAAATAGGATTTGATAAATATTATACATTTAAATGTGTATTCATTAAGTTAGAGAGATGTGTCAAGAGACACAATCAATTAAACGTTATGAACATAGATATAATTGGATTAGAAAACAATATGTTAAACTTTACTTGTGGGACTAGTGGATCGTTAGAATTGATATTAATTATGTGTTTCTATTATGGATTATGCTCAATTATGTGTTTCTATTATGGATTATGTTTAATTGAGTTAATAATATGGGCCTTATGCATCTATTATGATTCATACTATCTCACAACATGATACTATGCCATAATATGTTACAATTTAAACCATGGTTGTTAAAAATTGAGTAGATAGTTAAATTTCCTCACTAGAAGAGTAGAGACCTCAACATAGTTTTATGATCACTTATATACTTATATGGTAGTGATATATATTCTATTTTTATGGATATTCAATGAGTAAACATATGTGTGAAGCCTAGGATCAAAGCCATGTTTGCAAGGTATCTAGCTAGAGCATTATAAAACTTGGTCAATAATTATATGGGAAAATACCTCCATCATAGAAGTAATCTAAGGAAATAGTTAGTCTATTTATAAAATAAAAATATTCATAAACTAATGTTCTTACATATGTGATGAATCAAAAATATTAACCCCCTTGTCATCCTATTACCCTAAACCCTAAACCAATGTATTAAGGGGTCCTAATATGACATTTCTTAAGGGGATCAAAGAAGTTCTTAAAATTTGGTGAAGTTGCCCAAGGCAACCAAATTTAACAATAATAAGATTGCACAAGATTATAATATGAATGATATTTCATGAGAGGTTGGCTAGTCGAAACAAGAGCTATCTCAATCAACAATTCCACAAGAAAATGTTGTTCACTAAATTTCAAGTCCATTATTCCAAGGGCCACCCAAACTTCACCCTAAACCCTAAACCCTAAACTCTAAACTCTAAACCCTAAACCATAAAGCATTCATTTTTCCCGAGGACCTTAAAATGAAATTTGGTACCTTAGGCAACTCCACCAAATTTTATTCCCTTAAGTCAGGTCATTTTGACCTAGGACCTTACTACATAGATCCCCTTAAGCCATCTTATTACCCTAAACCCTAAACTCTAAACTCTAAACCTTAAACCCTAAAGCCATCATTTTGTCCTAGGACCTTAATGAAATTTGGTTGCCTTGGGCAACTTCACCAAATTTTATCCACTTAAGCCATGTCATTTTGTCCTAGGACCTTACTACATAGATCCCCTTAAGCCATCTTATTACCCTAAACCCTAAACCTTAAACTCTATACCATAAACCATAAAGCATTCATTTTGTCCTAGGACCTTAATGAAATTTGGTTGCCTTGGGAAAACTTCACCAAATTTTATTCCCTTAATCCATGTCATTTTGTACACATAGATCCCCTTAAGCCATCCTATATTAATAGTTAATTGTTTTTTCATTCAAGTAACATGCCTTAGACATAAACAAGGCTTACACATTTTATCATTTGTATTCAATTAGGCCATTTATATTGAATGGTTTAAGGGTATTTCCTAAACATGTATCTTACATTTTGAAATTACAAATCTAATGCATGTTCACTTATATCTTAGAGATCATGGATCAATTCAATAATATATGTATTCCACCTCCACGCCCTCCATCTCCACAAACTTCACCTCCACCTCCACCCACTCCACCTCATAACTAACCACCTCCACCACCTGAAACTAATGGTGCTCGCTTTCAAGCACATATCGATGCCAATGTAAAATCCATTCAAGATCAAATCAACATCATTCAAAATGAAGAATGTATCACACCTCCTTTGAGGCATTTTGCATCTACGATGCAAAATGTTGTTGATGTTGTTAGGTCTATGGATGGGGTCTTAGATGAGCATCGACGATGGCTAGATGAGAGGAGAAAGCCCGATTCTAAAAAGGAAAACACAAATAAATGAAGAGATGCAGTAGAGAGCCACAACACTTTATAAATTAAGACAATGATCTTATAGTTATGAATTTATGAATTTGGTTGATGGATATTTTTTGTGATGAATTTGTGAATTTGGTTGGATGGATATTTTTAGTGATGAATTTATGAATTTTTTTTTATATTAAAAATAGTTCAACAAATTACAGCAGAATGAGAGAACAATTCAGCAAATTACAGCAGAAAGGGAGAACAATTCATTCTCAGAATAACCCTCAAACACTAAACCACCAGCTTGTTACATATGCAAGAAACTTTTAGTTCGCAACAAAGAACAGACGTGAGAATGAAAGAAGAGACCCCAGACGCCTCAAAACATAACTACAACACCTCCTATTTTGTAACAAAACTAATTTCTATTGCCATCAGAAACAACACGTACAGCCTCCTGTGCAGTTGGATGCAAGACACAGACAACCTCTGAGAGCTGCACAACCTTAGAAATCTCGCTTGCCTTAGGATCAGCTTCATCACTCCCAGCAGCCACGTTATTGAAAACTCTCTGGAAGACACTTAATATGTTGAGGAAAGTTTCTGAGTCAGCCTGGTTATGATGCCATTTGTGCCCATGCTTGGGCTCCTCCTTGTTCACTGAAACCTCCCCATCCTTTATCAGCTTCATAAGTTTGTCCAATGAGGATTCCATAGACATCGTTACCTGCAGAACAATAGAGAAAAAAGTGAGTCTCTTAGTAGACTCAGTAAGCCTCCTGGCATTCCTCTGAAACTTCTCTTCATTCCTAATTTTCCATAAAAACCAGAGGATTTCAGTAGTGAGACAATCCCAAAAAATTTGATAATCATTCAGCAGTTTTCTAGAATTAAATAAGATCTCATACCAGTTCAGAGTTCCGTTTTCACTCCATATTGACATGTTATTACAAAAAAAATTCCAAACCTCTTTAGCATAAAGACAATCAAAGAAAATATGAAAGAATGTCTCAAGAGTCCTGCATAGACTACAAATATCCACATCAGCTTGATTAATTTTTAAAGGGATTTTCTGTAACAAAATTTGCGATCTAAAACAGGCCTTTTTAGGCTCTTTTACATTCTGCCAAATAGAGGAAATATTTTTTTGCCACTTAGACTCATCAATATTCAGCCCCCAACATGCATTAACATGATCTCTTATTGACAAACCTTTCACTAAATCTGTATACAAGCTTTTAGCCTTAATCTCAGTCAAAGGAGTACCATCACTCCAAATCAGGTTAGCATCGATGGTACAAGAAACATCAGAGCTGTGAGGGAAGGAAATATTCTTACAAGCTTCAACCAAAATGTTATAAGTCCTAGGATTAGACAGATCCAAATTAAAATCTTTACCCAACTTTCCCATGGGTTTCAGACTACCATTTTCAGCAATATCATGAAAAGTATGAATACCAGCCATATGGCATCTTTTAGCAGAGCAGCCCTGAAGAAGTGCAAGGGGCTTATCATTGTAAACAATGTTCCACCAAGGAGAACAATAGGACTGGAAAATGGGGTTGTTATTAAAATAAATATTACAACACTTGAAGTTCACTCTATGCTTAACCGATTCCTAGGCCATCCACAAACTTTTGAAAACCATTGATCCAGCGGGGGACATGGGATGATTGTTAAGGAGAATATCAGACAAGGGTAACTTTTTCCATGATTTAGCATGCTTAGGCACGGCATGAAGGATATTGTTTCTAATCAGAACCTTCCATGGTTCCTCACCTACCATGGCTTTAGCAATCCATTTCACCGCAAGTGTTGTACCTTGAATTTTAAGATCTTTAAGACCAAGTCCGCCATCAGCCTTAGCCATACAGCACCACTCCCATTTAACCAAGTGTCTCTTTTTCTTGCCCTTCCCATCATACCACAGGAAACCTCTAATTATTTTTTGAATTTCATTGATTTGATAACTTCTAAAGAACCACACCGAAGCAAAATATATGCTATACGATGAGAGGATCTTCTGGCAGATTTGAAATCTCCCTGCAAAAGAGAGGTACCGCCTATTCCAATTATCCAGCTTTTTCAAAATCTTCTCACTTATCCAAACCCACATTTCTTTTAGGTTAGGACTGATAGCAAAAGGGACTCTAAGGTACCTAACAAGCTTGTTAGGCCCGCCCCATTGAAACTCAAATTTTTGAAGCCACTTGGGCAGGGAGTCATTCCAACCAAGAAAATTAGATTTAGCAACAGAGATTTTACACCAGAAGCTTGACAAAAAAGATCAAGCTTCCCCATGAGGGTATCCAAGTTTTTTTCCTCTAACTCCACGAAAATAGCAGTATCATCCGCAAATTGGATATTGGTTAGCTCATTACGGTTCGGCAGTGTGATCCCCTTGACTTTGGGGGAATAAGAATGATCTCTTAACAGATAATTTAAGGCATCAGAAGCTATCACAAAGAGCGCAGGTGCGAGGGGGCACCCCTGCCTAATAGACCTACCAAGGGTAATTTCCTCAGAGAGAAATCCATTAATATCAATTTGGGCACTAGCATCCTTAAGCAAAGTGTCAACATCATTGCAGAATTTGTCAGGGAAACCAAAAGCTTCCAGCATTGCTCTAAGGAAAGGCCATTCGATTATGTCATAAGCTTTTTCAAAATCAAGGAGCAACATGGTAGAATTTTGATTGGTTTGTTTGGACCATTCCATGGCCTCCCAGCTAGTAATTAAATTTTCCAGAATATATCTCCCTTTGATGAAACCCATCTGAGTACTATTTATGAACCCCGACAAAATATCCACCAGTCTTAACGCAAGGACCTTAGCCAAAATTTTGTAAGAAACATTAAGGAGAGTTATAGGCCTCCAATTTTTTATTAAAGTCTTATCGCCCCCTTTTGGTAAGAGCTTTATAATTCCTTTGTTTATATTTTTCCCTAGCGTGTCTCTCTCTAAGGCCTCCTGATAAACCTGAAGTAAATCTTCACTTATCCAATCTTTAAAAGTTTTATAGAATTCCGCAGATAACCCATCCCATCTTGGAGATTTATCATTTTGCAAGGAATTGATGGCCCTTAGAATTTCATCTTTACAAATAATAGCAGCCAACTTGGAGGAGCTGTCTTGATTGATTTTCCTGGGGATAAGCCCTTTCACCAAGTCTCTAGCAATCCGGTTACTCTCTTGATTGCCTTCTGACTTGAAAAGATTTTGATAGAAGGCATGGAACTGATTAACAATCTCTTCTTGATTGCTCAGAACCTTTCCTTCCTCCCGGATTTGGCCAATCCGCTCTTTACTGCCTTTTTCTCTTATGAAGTTAAAAAAGAACTTGGAGCCCTTATCCCCATGATTTAACCAGTTGAGCTTCGCCCTGACCTGAAGCCCTTTTGTCTTGGCCACCTGCAGACACTTAAGGTCATTTTTAATTCTTACAAGGTCCTCACTGAGTTTTATGCTGGAAGGATCAGATTGGATTTTTCCTTCAGCCTCAACCAGCCTCTCATTAAGCTCATTTTCAGTTTTCCTGGCATCTTTGGCTTTCTTCTTCCCAATGGTTTGAAGGAGCCTTCTCCAAGACTCAACATTTTTATCCCACCTTGAGATAGCACTGGCATCCTTTAAAAGCCATTTATTAATTTCTCTAATGGATCTAATCCCATCTTTACAGTCATCATCCTGAAGGAGATGCACATTAAGGATGAACTTAGGGCTCTTGGGCGGGGCATTGTGGGCACCTTGATAGGTGGAAATTATAGCTTTAATAGGGTGGTGGTCTGAAAGTGTGTAGGGATACACACTTACCAACCGACCATCTTTGTTTGGGATGAAGTTTAGAATGTTCTTGCTAACATAAAATCTGTCCAACCGATGGTAAATCCTATTTTTTCCTTGTTGCGCATTACACCAACTGAACCACACCCCTTTGCTCTCTCTTTTCTTCCTCTCCAGGGGGTCAACAAGTCTAAATTTGCTTTTCAATCTCTGCCAGAAGTGCCTTTCTGACCCCTTCCAGGCCATGCCCAGCACCCCCCACTTGTCCTCAGGATATTCTACCATGTCGAAATCACCACCAAATACCCAGGGGATCTCAGGCAGATAATAGGCCATCCATTGCCACAACTGGGTCCTTTCCCTATGGTTATTTGAAGCATAGATCGATCCGATCCCCAACCATTCCCCATCTTTCTCCATAATAATCCAAACAACCTGATTGCATGGGGAAGACCCATGACTAATTATAAAGGGCTTCCATCTATTAGAGATAAGGAGGGCAACTCCACCCCTCCCTTTCTCATGCTTTGAAGAAAAGTGGCATGAATCCCTCCAGATAAAATTCAAATTAACCTCCAAGGTGAAACCCATTGCCTTGGTTTCCTGCAAAAAAAATATCCTTATTGGGATCCAGATTCAAGAATCTTCTGACAATGTATTTCCTATCTCGGGACTCCATCCCCCAGATATTCCAAGAAGTCAGATTAAGATTCATAATCACTGGTCAAGGGGGTGCCTCCTTGGCTACTCTTAAATTGTTCAAAACATTTGGGTCAATTGTCCTCTAGCTTTGGTCTTTTGTGAGTTGGAGACTGGATTATCAGACTGGTGTTTTTCCTTTTGTGTTTGACCACTTGCAAGCTCTGGCTACCAGAGATTGGGTCTCCATATTTCCGTGGCCTTCTAGGTCCTTTTTTTTACATGTGACTCTTCTGAGTTTTACCCTTGCTGGTATTCTCCTCAACAACTCCCCCATTATCCTCTGTTGCATCAGTGGTATCAAGGGGAGCAAAAGCTGGGGAAAGTTTGGAATTCAGGTTTACAACTGGGAACACATTATTTTCAGCCATATTATGGGCAGGTTGGGTAGATTCCATCTGGAGAGGCTCCTCCACGACAGTTTGGGTGTGTCCTAAAACATCCTCCTGACCAAGTTCAGACTCGGGCTGACACTTAAAAGCTCAGATGTCTAGTTGATTGGGAACCAAGGGGGGCTGGGGTGTCTCTTGCTTATTGATTAATGGCATAGCAGATTGAGAAATTCCATCAATCAGGGTAAAACCAGTCGGTTCCTCCACATTTGAGGGGGGATGGAATGAAGGCCCCAGACCCTCAGAGTGCCCAATCAATTGGGCATTGCCCTTTTGAGTGTTAGCTGTGTCAATTTTTTCAGTCTTCATAGAACCATCATTTTTTATTAACTACATCATAATGGTTTGATTAGGATTCTTTCGATTAGAGGGCGAGAGGTGTTTTTCCTTAATTCTTTTTCTTAAAGATCGTATAGCTAGCTGCTGAGCATTTAATTTAACCATTTGGGCACTATTTAGATGCAACGAGATCATAGGGGCATTTGGGTCACTATCAAGAACACCATGCTCATCATGTTCCTCCCCCAACACATCAAATGTGTTGCTAGTAGGAATTTCTTCAGGGGAGCAACCCGAGGCACAGGAATCCAAAGGAGCAATATCACAATAGGTGGCTGGGGCTTGGGGCACAACAGCAAGGTCAGGAGAGGCCGTGGGAATAGGCCGATTATTGGGAGGAGTTTCCTCCTCTCTGGGCCGAGCCGGCTCCTGGCCCCTTTTGCGACCCACCCCCCCACCAGTATTGTCATGGGAAGGAATTTTAACACCATTCTTTTTTATTAAAGGGCAGAATTTTTGGATGTGTCCTTCCCTTTGGCACAGATAACACGCATTTAGACTGCCCAAGATTTCAACAGGGCATGAGACAACCCTTTCCTCGTCCTCAATAAGGATGCCAGGAGGGAATTCAACCCCTGGAGTCAAAGAGACCAGGGCCCTAGCATCCAGATGCAGGAGGGAGGCCTTGGATTCATCCATCTGAAGAACATTTCCAAAGGGAGCAAGGAGGGCCGGGACTAACTTCCAGAAGTTCGGAGGGACATTTTTGACGAGAACCCATCTTGGGCAGGATAGGGCGAGGACTTCGTTAGCAATGGCAGAGGGAGACCACACCAAGGCTCAGAAGACACACCCGCCTACATTCCAGTAGGCTTTAGCGAGTGCCCTTTCTCGCATTTCATTGTTCTTGAAAAAGACAACAAAAATCCCTTTTTGCAGCATTCTAAAATAATTAGTCTGGATACCAAACTTAGCCAACCAAATGTTTGAGCACCAGGAATCCAAGAATTTCCTGGTCGGAACTTTACTAGAATCAACAGCCGTAAAAAAAATGGCTATATCTTTAACCCTAGCTTTTTCAGAATTAATAACGGTTTTCATTTCATTATTAAGAATGAGTTTAACAAATCTGAGGGTGCCAGAAGGCTTACCTAGTCTTCCTCCATTGGCACCCACCTCATCTTGAACACCATCCACAACAAAAGAAGCATTGACTGGAAGAGTGACTTTGTCACCGGCTATAGCATCTCTAAACGTCCTGCCATTCGAAGACACGTCACCAGCATTTACCGGAGGGGCATGCGCATCTATACCCCCTTCCATAAAAGCCCCTGGGGGCCGAACACCAAAAGGAATTCAGCGCTGCCAAGTGTAGAACCTTCACCCCCAGCACTGGTAAATTAGGGCCTGCAAGACGACACAACACAAGCCCAAAAGACACAAAAACAAGGCAAACACATGTAAGTAAAAGAAAAAATTAATGGTACGAGCAGACACGGGAGCAAACCTTCGTGGAGGAGGACAGACCCCCCCCACCTGGCACCTTACAACCCCAAAGCGAGACAACGCGTCCGAACAAGTTGCAGAGCCTCCGCTCATATGAAATGCATCATCCACCTAATCCCACGAGATTTTCAAAATCGAATTTGTGAATTTGGTTGGATGGATATTTTAGTGATGAATTTATGAATTTGGTTGGATTATATTTTTAGTGATGAATTTATGAATTTGGTTGGATGGATATTTTTAGTGATGAATTTATGAATTTGGTTGGATGGATATTTTTTAGTGTTGAATTTATGAATATAATAACTTATAATGATGAATTTATAATAGTATATTTTATGACTAGACTATCATAATTTCTCCTATTGGAAAAATGTAATTTATATGCATTAGACATAAATGAGCTTTTTGTGAATGTTTCAATTTTATTTTTTAGTATGTACATGTATTAAAATTACATAGTTCTAGATCTTAAATTTTGAAATTTGTATGTATATATAGTTTAGTTGAATGATGTATGCATGCATTATGCATTGTATTTTTTATTTTAAATGTACATGTACATCTTAAATTTTGAAATTTGTATGCACATGCTAAAAGTTGAATCAATGTATGTATATGTATATGTATGCACATCCTATTTAAACAAATTTGCATGTACGTTTAAAATTTAACTATTTCTTGTAATTTTGTAAGTTTGTATGTTAATTTTGTATAATTTAATGCAGGTGAACACTTATATAGATATCATGGATCAATTTGACATTGATGATATCATTAATCCACCACCTCCACCCCCTCCACCTCCACTCCCTCCACCCCCCCTCCACCCCCTCCACCTCATATCCCACATCCACCACTATTGGATCAGATGAGGCTTGCTTGCAAGCACATATAAATGAAAATATGGCATCCATTAAAAACCAAATCAGTGTTATGCAAAATGAAGAGTTGATTGCACCACATGTGAGACATTTTGCATATGTGATGCAAAATGTTGTCAATGCCATTAGGTCTATTGATTCTGACTTAGATAGGCATCGACGAGATAGAGAGGAGATGAGATAATTTTATGCAGATGGTCTCTCATATAAAAAAAATTTAGACCTAAAAATAATAAAAGCCCATATAGCACCTTATTTTATCGACCCTAATACTCACCAGTCCATTCCTGCAACTAAATCTAGAATATCCATGAGGTGGTGTATACATCCATAGATGAGTGCACATTTTTGGGCTCGATGGTGGATGGTATTTGACAATCCACCACACGCTAATTTAGAGGTCCCGTTATATTTTTTGAGGAAACTATATGTAGAGTTTGTTTTAGGACAAAATCCCAATTATTTTGATTTTAAATCATTTAAGGGTGTTGGTGGTAGCATGCCACAACAAAGGTTAGGGGAAAGGGTTGATCGCCAATGCCCTGTGCATGTGCAACCCCTTGTTGCTCCTCTTGGTCCTACCATTCTCATACCTATGCATCAACATGTGATGATATCCACATTAGGATCCTTGAGTATGCTCATAGGAGACCTTGATCAACATGCTTCTGTGATAGTGGCTAGGGAGCCTAAAGACCGTGATGATGGAGGAGTTTTCTATTGAGTTGGTCCTAGTACCATTGCATGAGTATTGACACCACATGTATGTACTAGTTTCCATCAACTATGCTATGGACTTGATCAAGCCACACCTAGTTCGGGTGGACATGGAGATTCTGGCGGATCATCTGGTTGCCTTAGTTCATTCATAGAATTTATTCTTGCAGAGCATCACCCTGAGGATGGTGCGACACAAGTATAAATATGCATCTACATGTTGAATTTATAATAATTTAAATGAACATATATATAAAAAAAATTGCAATACATTTTAACAATCAAACTGTTTGGTGCAGATGACACTAACGATAGGGAAATCATCTGCACCTCGAGTATATATGTTGACACCAGTTGAAGTCGGCAACCCTTATGGGGTATTTTGATTTCAATTTTTTAAATTATATACAAAATAATTTTTTAACTTGAATTTTTAATTTATAATTCAATCATGAATATATGTTTTAAATATTTATGTTGGTTTAGGGGACTCAATCGACTTCCATGTTGATTCCACCCAAGGGGTTTTCGAGCGCTCATCCACTATCGAGTGTCTCAGATCAAGGGAAGGTACATTTATATTGTAAATTATTTAACTTACATTATTATAACTTTATAATTGTGAAAATTTTGAATTCAATATATATCAAATGTGCATGTACACTTGTAAATATTATAAGTGTTAAATGTCTATATGTATGTCTAGGTTGACACGACAATGAGAATGGGGATCAAACAAACATTAGATTTGGAATCTTCTCATGAGGTAGCTAAATTTTAGGTTATTTAAAAAAGTTTCTACACAAAATGTGCAAAATTGAATATATATTTTAACCTAATTCAAGTATACATGCTTTAAATTTGACCTTCCAAGACTTTGTTAGTGCCACTTTCTGCCCTTTACACCTCAAGGAGGACATGCAGAGCAACCAAATATCATGGTAATTTAATTTTTTTATTATATTTAAAGTCAATTACAAATTATACATTGTGAATAACTTTAATTAAATTTAAAATTGAATATATATATATATATATATATATATGTTAAATTCTTTTTCTTTTATAGCATGAGACACATCTTGTAGCTGAGCATGTACAAATAGGTCCTAGAATAGAGGGTGCACAACCTCAAGTACGGTACAATTTAAATATGATAAATTATAAATTAAATTGAATTAAATCATTTTTAATTGTAGACTTTCATCTAATTTCAACTTTCTTTCTCTTGTATATGTAGATTGATTCAGAGCATTTAGAGGTTGGTCCAAGTGCACCAGAGCATCCAGAGCCATATACCATGGTAATTTAATTTTATGATGAATTATAAATTAAATTGTCATTAAATCATTTTTAATCATCTTACATTTGATTTCGTCTTTCTCTTGATTATAGGGATGATATGAGTTAGACATGATTTCATGGGTTGTATTTGATTATTTCATGGACTACATATTTTGTTTCATGGACTTTATTTCATGGGTTGTACTCTGATGGACTTAATATATATTGGTTTCATGGACTTAATATATTGTAAATAATGGACTTTATTATTGTTTAATTTTAAATACAAATATGAAATTAAAGTTGAAATTAATAGGACATTTCAATATTTGTACTTTACAAATTTAGTGATCCATACATGATATACATTCAATAATTAGCGATAATTAGTCAATGAACTTATTTAATTCATGTCCTAATAGGATGTCTTAAGGGGTCCTAATACACAAGTTATCTAATAAAATAAAATAAAAAATCATAATCTACAAACAAAAGCAATCCATTTATATACCACAAAGGGTGAAATTTTAAAAAATAAACAATACCATACAAGATTAGAGAACAAAAGCATTAATAAATTCTATAAACTAAACATAAATACCAATAAAAATGCAACGAGTTTTGCCAAAAAATTTGGTCTATAAGTATACACCATATTTCCTAGTTCTTTAACAACATAAAATTAAAGAACAATCATACAACTTAATTGTCCAAAAATAGGCTAAAGTTTTGAAATTAAATCATGTACTCCCATATTTACAAATCATGCAAAGTGCTAGAGAAAACTTAAGAACATGAAAGTCCTCTTGACCTCATGTTCCATAAAAAACAAAAAATTATAAGATGTCAAAACAAATAATAACATCCAACAAAAATACTACAACCTTCTTCCTCTATGTCCACCCTTTCTTATGGTATTGTTTGTTGGAATGGGAGTCACATCCTCTGTCAAAAAAGAGAACTAAGTTAATCTACAAGTCTCCATGTAGTTGGAATCATCCTAAACCAAATGATTTCAAAATACAAATCAAATAATAGCAAACATCTTCACCTATGGATGTCTTAAGGGGATGGAATTCTTCAAAGTACATGTCTCATATTTAATTGCAATTGATATAATTAACTTAGAATTTAGGATGAATCGTCATAACAATCACATTCTATACAATTTAAATAGTGTCATTCTTTATTTAATTCATGTCATTATAGGATGTCTTAAGGGGTCCTAATATGATGTCTTAAGGGGTCCTAATACGACGTCTTAAGGGGATCAAAGAAGAGTATAATTAAGTATAAATATTAAGTGATATAAACAAGTATTAGACTTTAGGGTGACTCATCATAGCAAATGATATAATTGAGTATAATATTTAGGATATGTCCTAATAGGACATCTTAAGGGGATGAAATACTTCAAAGTACATGTCTCATATTTAATCACAATTGATATAATTAACTTATAATTTAGGATGACTCATCATAACAATCACATTATTTACAATTTAAATAGTGTCAATGTTTATTTAATTCATGTTGTAATAGGATGTCTTAAGGGGTCCTAATACGACATCTTAAGGGGATCAAAGAAATTGTCAAAATTTGGTGAATTTTCCCAAGGCAAACAAATTTAACAATAATATACATGTTTAGTGATTATACAATCAAATTCAAAGTTTAAAAGTAGGGTGACTTATCATAACAAATGATATAATTAAGTATAATATTTAGGATATGTTCTAATAGGACGTCTTAAGGGGATAAAATACTTCAAAGTACATGTCTCATATTTAATCGCAATTGATATAATTGATTTAATAATAATATACATGATATTTAGTGATTATACAATCAAATTTAAAGTTTCAAAGTAGGAAAACATGCACATTTAACAAACAAAATATATAGAATATTGATTTTGATACATACAAGTATAGAGTATAATTGTGCATGTACACATGTATACAAATTTGTACAAAATGTTTAATTGTGTATGTATGTACATATATGTCAACTCAAAACAATGTTTACAAAATTTGGCTATGCCATCTCAAGAATATCTGAAACTTGTGCCTGGAATGTAGTAGGTCTTCACACCACCTGATATCAAAATGGTACAAGCAATATCAATGAAATCATCAAAACATACATATTTTAATTTATATAAAACTATCTATATGTACACAACTCAAGTACCTGTATTTAAAAGTATTCCACACATGTGTGTAGGTTGAATCTGCATCCTCTCCTTTTTGTTTCAAAGTATGAGATCAATGTGATGATGGCTTAAGGATATAAAAGGACAATTTAAATCAATTTAAACTAATAACACACTTGAGCAATATAAAGACATGTATTTAATCTATTTAAAAGGACAATATAAAACTAAAACTATATTTACCTGTATTTACTTATTCCATTGTACCATCTGCATCCTCTCTCTTTTACAATGCATCTATGATTGTCTCATGCTTTTCCATAGAAATTCTCCATAGCTCTTTATTTGTAGGTCTTCCATGATACCGATCTAGTTTTATATTTGTTTCCACCACCAAATGTGAGTAGTGTATAATCTTCTTATGTGTTTCATAATCTTTGAATGCAAGTAGTCCATTCTTCCTTACTAGGTATTTTCGTAGCCAAGTGCCAACAATCACCACCGATCCTATTGGATAACATGATATCCATCATCAAATAAGTTCTCAAAATTTGCTTAAGAGGATCAAAGAAGTTCTAAAAATTTTCTTAAGGGGATCGAACACTTGTTATCAAAATTTGCTTAAGGGGATGTCTTAAGGGGATCACCATACCTATTGGATAATGATAGTCATCATCATCTTCTCGAGGTGCTATTAACTTATGTTTAGCCTCCACACAACAAGCCAACCAATATCATGTTTCCTCTTCATTACCCTCAAGTGCAACAACAACATACACATGTCCTGCAAACAAAATTTAATTTAATAACTTACACGTGTCCATATAATTTGACCAATCTACATACATCCATTCATATGTATATAAACAAATAATTTAGTATTACAAAATAGTAATAAAGTGAAATAAAATGAAATAAATTGAATTAAATTACCTTCTTGTACAAGGTCTGAAACACAGTCATAGTCTTCTGATGCAAACACTTGATCATTATCTTCAATTGTTGTTTCATATTGATTGTGTGCTTGTGTAGGTGTCGACGATCTTCGCTTCCACTCTTCAACCCATTCCGTATTTTCACATGCTTCCCAATCTCCTGAGATACAAAAATGACAAAAACATGCAAGCTCCCTTGTCCAGATAGTCCATGTGCTTGCATTCAAAATCTTAAATGAATGCCATTTAGTAGATCCACTAATTTTCTCACAATCAAGTCTAGGTAGAATGTTCTCTTCAACCAACCAAAAGAATTGAAAAATTGTAGAGCACTCGTTCAAACCAGTTGTAGATAATCTTGTATTGCACCAATCCACAATCCCATGTGCATCTTTAAACTTTACTGCATCCTCAAATTTTAATTGTACTCTAGCAAGAATTCTTTTAACACATGTACCAACTCCATCATGTTCTCCTTTACCATGCCCAGCTTCAAAAAAACTCCACATATGTTGGACATTAAGTTCCTTGTGAACCCTACTTAACCAATAGAACATTCAATCATTCTTGAACTATCCCATACAAATTATCTGACCATATGAGGTGTTGTCATCCGGATTCCTCTTTCTCTTAAATTTCTATAAAATATATTGAAATAGTATTGAACAAACTTTGACAAGTGTAATTGGTTGTCACATAAAAAGAAATGATACTCTCTCAAAAAATTTCTATCATCCTTTGTGCAATCATCTACATGTTTATAAACAATATGAACAAACATAACCACTTGCATTGAATTATAATATTGTGATTGAATTTCCTCTTGTGGAGCTAGAGTATAGTTTTCCACAAAATAAAACATTGATAGTATACTACCAACTAGAAATGTGTTTCTACATGTGCGAAATTGGCCATCAAGCCATCAAGCATGTTGAGAGTGCATGACATATTTTGGTACAATCTTATTCTTAAATTCTAATATGAATGCATGTACACTAACTTTTTTTGTAACTAAATTGCAAAGCTTTCCAATTTGTCCATCTTTTAAAGAATAGTCATCATTCTTAAATCTTTTAACATCTACTAATTATTGTCCAAAATCATTATCAACACTTTCATGCATGCAAACTCTTAAGAATGGAAGATTTCCACAACTAGTGCATTGTCCAAAAATACAACTAAAATAAAATAATTTTCCATTAGATCTTTCACAAAACAAACTCGATATAAACTCCCTTATTGTTTCAGGTGGCATATTAATACCACATTCCTGCATAATCATGTTAGTATGCAAAGTACAATGTATATATCAAAAACATCATAAAAATAACAAAATTGAACATGAATTTTACAACAAGATATTAGTTGCTTATTAATTTTTACATATCAAGGTTTACATTTCTCAAAAGACCTTTGACCTATTTTAATATTACCAGGTAACACTAAATTAGTACAAAATTTTCTATAACATTTAGTTTGTGTTGTATGTAATAGGTGTTTTGGATGAGGATTGCGAACTTTGGAGCCCACTCTTAATTTTAAAACATCTCTAGCATTAAATGACACGCTAGTATTATCATGCCAATATTTCTCAATCAAAGATTTGATCTCAACTTTCAATTTCATGTCAAACCTCGGGAGTCAACCACTAAAACTCCAACATTGGTAGATTGGATCATTTTCTATACTTTCTCTTCTTTTTTCTGCTCTTAGCAATGTTTTAGGATGTATTTTTAAAACTTCATTAATATTGCTTACCATTCTTTTATTCAAGTTTCTTTATTAACTATAGCAGTTGTTATAGCTCTTCTTGTTGCATTCTTATCTTTAGATTACTATTTTTTCCAATAGACTGAATGGCACTGGCAATAGTAGACATAACATGTTTTACTGATTGATCTTTTCTTCTTTGTTTAACAAAAATGCCTAACTTTTTCATTACTTTTCTCATTTTCTGCATTCTCATCAATTGCATCATTAGTTGACATTGAATTGAAAGTTTTTTACGATAAAAAAACTACTTGTATAATCTATTGGCATGTGTTCTTATTTGTCTCCAAGAAATCTTACCAGGAAGATTATCCAAAACATCACTTTCAATTTAAAAAATATATATATTCATTTTCAACATCACTTCCTAGATTTTCATTTTCATTTTCAACTTCAAAACTATTTTTATTTTCATCTTCATTTTCATCAACAAAACGGTTTTCATTTTCAGGTTCAATAATAGGATTTTCATTTTCAACAACAAAACGGTTTTCATTTTCATTTTCAATAAAAGGATTTTCATTTTCATTTTCAACAACAAAACAATTTTCATTTCCATTTTCAATAAAAGGGTTTTTATTTTCATTTTCAACAACAATTTGACTCAAATTTTCAACTCTACGAATATTATCGATGTCAACATTGTTATATCCAACATTTTTAAAATATCTAATAAACACCATTTCCATGAGGCTCAAAGGTGGATTTGAAGACATACCTAGATTTGTGCCTATTGAAACATTCTCCATAGCATTGAAAGAGATATTTGAAGACATACCAGGAATAGTTTGTATATTCATATTAGTTTCCACATTCACCTCTTGCAAGTTTGCATCATCTACATCCATGGTCTCCTCAATGTTGTTATCTTCAATAGTTGTGAAATTGGATGCTTCAACATCATTCATTGATTGAATTCTCATTCTTCTTTCTCTTTGTCTTTTTGCCTCCTTCTCTCTGTTTGCTTGAATTTATTTAGGGGTCAATACCTTCCTATCTTTCCTCTTATTCTGACATTGTGATCCCATGATTGAAATTTTTTGAAGTATATACAAATGAATGTCAAAAAATTGAAAGTCTTCTTTGTTCCTCCTTCAAACAAGTAGCAATTGAAAAAAATTCCTCTTCCTCCTTCAAACAAGTAGCAATTGAAAAAATTTCCTCTTCCTCCTTCAAACAAGTAGCAATTGAACAAAATTCCTCTTCCTCCTTCAAACAAGTATCAATTAAACAAAATTCCTCTTCCTCCTTCAAACAAGTAGCAATTGCACAAAATTCCTCTTCCTCCTTCAAACAAGTAGCAAGTAAAAAAAAATTCTCATCCTCCTTTGAAAACAAATAGCAATTCAACAAAATTTCTCTTCCTTCTTCAAACAAGTAGCAAATAAATAAAATTCTCCTTCCTCCTTTGAAAACAAGTAGCAATTCAACAAAATTTCTCTTCCTCCTTCAAGCAAGTATCAATTAAATAAAATTCCTCTTCCTCCTTTGAAAACAAGTAGCAATTCAACAAAATTCCTTTGTAACAGTGTCTCAATGATGCCTCCTTTCAAAATTGAAAAAAATCCCAAGTTGAAGAGCTTCTACAAGACAAAATTTGATAGAAAAAAGGGAATATGTTGCAGCGACCGTACAAAACAATTCTTAGACTTTTTTTGCAGAATTTTTTGACGAAATTAAAACCCATTATAGATGAGTTAGTGTATATTCCAAATATGTAACTTTTTTAATTTTTCAATTAATTTATAATGAAATAGGTCCATAAACTTGAATCATCAAGTTTTTTTAGTATTTTAATAACTTTTTATTAACATAATTTTTTGATGAACGGATTGCATGAAAGCGTACTTCAGACAATTTTTTTCAATTTAAAAAAATCAAAAAATGACAAGTTTAGATCATCTTATGCATGACGTACACAACAATTTTTCAAAACACTAAATATGGCCAATAAAAAAATAACAAAAATTACAAAATTACAAAAAAATATGGAAAGCGTGCTTTAGTGAGTTACAAATCTTTTCCCAAAAGGATTTAGAAAAATATGATTATTTAGGTCAAAATATGGATGACGTACATGTGCATGGTATGGTAAAAAAAAGACTTTTAAATAGTGGTTTTTAGAAATGCCTATTGAAAATCAATTTGTATCATCTGGGTATTGAAATAAATTACACATTTGAAAACTAGACTCTGAGTACTACATTTTATGATTAGTGACCTTTTTCAAGATTCCATCTCTAAGTGCTTCAAATTTTAAGGTCAAATGTGTCAAAATTTGAAAATCAGGGAAAACACTTCCACTAAATCACCAAAAAGTGGACTCAACTTCTTGCACACACCCTTATTTCAATTAGGTTCTTAGATTTTGATTGTTTTGATGTTTTAGATTTTGGATGATTTGGATTTTAGATGGTTTTGGGCTTGTTTTGGGTAACTTGGATTTAGGATGACCCCTAGGATTGAGGCTAATGGTGGAGATCCAAAGATGAATAATCAATGTCAAGGATTGACCTTTGAATTAAGGTTTGGATTGATTAGGTGTTGATCTTCTAAGGAATTTATGTGAATGATAGGATAATTTAAATTAACATTAATGATGATTGGGATTGGGATGATGAGGATTGGTAGGCTTTGCATTAAGGTTTACATATATTTTGATGAGAATAAGGTTTAAGGTTAATTTGGATGGCTTTTAGGAATATGTTAAGGTTTGGTATGCATGAGGAGGATAAGGTTTTAATGAGGATGGTTGAGGGATGATTTAAATTTTACGTGTAGGAGGTTAGGTTTGATGTTTAGATGGGTGAAATAAAGGATGGATTGATGTCAATGGACTAAGGTAAATGTGGATGGATGAGTAACTAATTTTTAAAATGGATGAGAAATATTAAGACACAAATTTCTAAGGTTTAGATGGACTGAAGGATGGACCAACAAGGGTTTAATGATACCTGGTAAGTTTTAACTATAACTCTTGAAGTTTGAGGTGATATCTAAGGTATGTGATATGATATGGATTCAAGGTTATGTGTATATTGTCGAGATTTGGTTCGCCATGGACAGGGTGATTGAAGGAAAAATAGTTGGGGTAAAATTATAGTTTTTGTGGTATTTAGTGAAAGTATCAAAATACAGAGGTGATGATTGATGGAAACATTGATGTAAAAAAAGTGTTGAACCACGAAAGCATCAAAGCTTTGGGAAAAAGCACTAAATTGGAAGGACAAAGGATAGCTTGGTTTTTTTTATGAAGGATATGTTAAATTTTTGGAATGAAGGCTAGGTTTGATGAGATGTTTTGGGGTATTTTGTGAAAGTTTTGAAATATGAAGGTGATAATTCATGAAAAACATTGATAAAAAAAGTGTCAATCCATGAAATCATCAAAACACAATGCAAAAGTGCTAAATTCAAAGGGAAAGGGGATAGTTTGATTTTTTGGATGAAGGATACGTGTATTGTTGAATGAAGGCTAGGTTTTATGAGGTCAAGAGGATTTCTACGAGTATGATTTTTGCTTATATTGAAAGGTTGAATGTGGGCTTGAATTTTGGAAGATTTGATGTGGTATGGAATATATGTCTTAAATTATCAAGAGATACACAATAAAAAACAAGAACAATGGTCGATTTATACTTTTATGGAAATTTTAGTTTGTAGAAAATTAGTAGTTTACCACTAGAAGACACTTCAAAAAATTTGCACAATCCTATATTATTCAAGTATGAGTGTCACCTTTTGTGGGCCCATATTTATATTATATGCCAAGGGTGTTGGTAGCTATGAAATGCAATGTCATGGACCACCTATGTACCACTTAATTTAGATTCTTAAATACTTACTAAAAGGAAGCTCTATCTTTTTTCACACAAAAGAATATTGTGAACAAATTCTCATTGTTGGAAGTGGATTCACTCTGAGAGGGGGGGGGGGGTGAATCAGAGTGATACAAATTTTAACTCTTAAAGCACAAATTAAACTTTTTAACCTTTAACCCAATATGACTTATTTTGTTTGAATCTTATTACAACGCAACTTCGCTAGCACAAGTGAAAATTGATTGACTTCACATGTAACACTTATTAAAAGCACTATATGATATGTTCAACTAAACTTTATGAACAATCTTGTTGTGCTTTTCAAAACAGAACTTAAAGAATTCACAAAATATAACTTTGAAAAAATTCACATATGGAGTACAAAATGCTGATTTCAATTTGCTCTATGAAATATTTTTTGCATCAGATTTACACATGTTAATTTTGCATGACCAACTTGAACATTTTAGAGTATCAGAGCATTGACTAACATCAATATGAAATAGAATGAGAGAGACAAATGATAACACATAACACATATTTCCTGAGTGGAAAAACCCTCATGGGGTATAAAAAACCACTCGCTAAAAATTCCTTTTCATTAATCAAAGAGCACCAACTTTGTAACAAGTTTTTGAAACACCGACTTCATAAGAGCACCAACTCTGCCTAAATTCTGAAGCACCAACTTTAGTAGGATAACCAACTCCTTTACAAAGTCACTGTCTAAGTAGTGTATACAAAAATGACCTTACAACTGCATTTACATTTGCAGTCCTAAAATCACAATTGAATACAAAAACATAAAAGATTTTCAAAGATTCCATCTACAATATGTACTGTTCATAACAATACCACAATAATTTCTCATAATTTTGAATGATATCTATGTTATAAGAACCATAGATTTCACATAATAAAAACCCTCTTTCCTCTTCTCACATATTGCAGATATAACAATGATATGACCAACAAATGCTTTGTATTTTCCTCATACATCCCAATCTGAACAATGGCTTAAAGCCATGAATTTATAGAGCAAATAAAACTGAAACCCTTGAGCCAACCTATCAAACTCAAGTTCAAAACAAACACTCAAGTTAGGTTTTCCATAGTAAAAATACAAATTATAGTTACAAAATAAAACCACATTTTTTCAACTGTAATTTCTTTTATTTCCTCTTTTGAAGTCACAAATCTAGAAAAGTAATATTTGTTTTAAAATTGAAAACCAATAACCAGAAATGAAGTAATTCTTCATTCATTTTTTTAACCTTGAACTTTATTCTTTTCCTCTTTTACTTTCATTTACCAGATTTACCTTTGAAAGATCAAAATAATGCATACATATTACCTCTGTCATGGTGGATTTAACCTGCAAACAAAATCCCTGAAGATCTTCATGAAAAACTGCCCAAACTTCTGCTTCTAGCTCAAGTGAAGACCACCAACTATCTTGCCATCCATCAAAGACAAGCATAACTAAAAACTAGATTAGAATACCACAAGCTTGCTCAACCTATGACTGAAATCTCAACATGGTGGCGCTAGGGTTCGAGCAAAAATGAAATTATCACTTGTTTTACCCTAGTCTTCTTTTCATTGAGTACTAAAACATAATCAATAATCATTTGAAATCCGCAAACTAAAACATAATCATTTTGTGTTCCATCAAATACCAACACAATAATGCACTAAATGAGTGCCAAATCATAAGCCACGCGTGTTGTCCAAGACATCATGATTCTAACATTCAACTGTCCAACACTCTTTGACTAAGTCACTACCAAAGCCAAGTGAAACTCGATTTCATTGAGATATATATCAATGTCGATGTCAAATCTTAAGTGGAGCCCGATACCATGCAAAATGGTTGGCCAAAAACATTAGATAAGATATACACTTGATGTCCATAATGCTAAATGTTAGCATTTAACAAAATATATGAGTATAAAGGCACGAAACCAATATATGGTAAGCTCGGTATGAAAGCCCGAAGGTGTTCACCAACAACCATTTAAATGGCTTGAATTTTAAACATTAAAAAATTGGATATGAAAATAACCATTATGAAGTGTTAGCTTAAGTGCAAGATGTTATGCACTTTAAAACAAACTATAATATATGCAATAGAAGCCTGACATTATATTGAACCCAAGTAAAATGTTAAGGCCCAAATGTATGTTGAAGAAACTATATATAATAGCCAACTCAAGAATACAAATCTAACTGTGTATCAACCCTATGAGCAAGCAATATTCCTCAAGTGAACTGAAGCCAAATACCATAGGACCAAAAAACATATTACCTTCCATCTGAGTAGTGATGTAACAATGCAATCAGCTGTATTTCTCATCTATCATCACCTGAAATGAATCTTCCCACTGGAATGTCATCACCTGAGAGTTAACACTGCATCACATCAAATAGACAACACCTTGATCCTATGTTCAACATAGAAACCTTTCATCTTTAGAAGCTGATTATGAAATTGAGTCAATCTGAAGCATATGATCCAGATGAAGACTTCATATATACCAACCACTGTGTCCTAGCCAGTGACACCAAGATAACGTGAAAGATCCGTGAAGATATGCAATGACAAAACCAATTGAAGAGTATATAGTATCCTCATATACCAAATGAAATATCAAACTCAAGTGTCAAAGAAAGCTCAAATAATTTATCATAACCGTTGACACCAAAAATTATGTGACAGCCATGGAGATCATCAACAAAATGCCATGAAGACATAATCAAATGAATCTTTTTCAATGATTCCATGATCAACCTAAACCTGTACTATAAATACCAAAGGACCATTTGTACCAAAGCACCATTTGTGTCTTTGTCATCAAGGACAAACAATTGAGGGGTGAGAACAACACTCATACCTAACCAATATCTGATGCACCACAAATGGGATAGTTGAAATATCTCATTATAGGATACAATCTCTCTAAGGTATCCCCTTTATACCACAAGGTTACATGAAGCTTAGATCCATGAATCAAAGCCCATCTACAATCATGTGACAATTAAATGTCACTTCACCTTGTTTCTTAATGAAATAGAGCTCCAAGGCTATGCCAAATATCATGATGACTCTTTTGAGGTAAAAATTATATTCTCATCCCTCTATATACCCCACTAAATTTGTGTGTTTAAGATCATACCTTGGGGTAATGAAATCCCCAAGCAAGCCTCCCAAAGGGAAAGGCATGTTAGGTGATTTTGATCACCCAAGATGACACGAAGTGCAAGGGGAGAGAATACACACAAACTAGCACCCTTAGGTTATAATCTAAACAAAAGGAAAGATACAAAAGAAATGATCCCGAAGGTCACACTAAATGTAAGAGGAGAGCATATATTCCAAAAATTTCTTAAACATGACAAACAAGTTTTTTAACTAGCTACTCTACTTTAGGTGCAATTAGATTATTGATAAAGATATTATTTGGTAAGCATAATTTGCATCAAATATGTTAGTAATTTTGGATATTGATACTTGGTAGACATATATAGTTGCACCACTTAGTTAGCACAACAAATCAAAACAAAATATTAGCATACAATTAAGAAAATAGAGAGAAAAATAGAAAAAATTGAAGTGAGCATGCATAGAGTGGAGGCATTGAATCACAAGTACAAGTCAAAACAATAAAAGATCTAAATAACCAAAAGTGAAAGTATAAAATAATAATAATACCAAAATTATGCAAGTTAAATTATGTATGCACTAATCTATGCAAGTACTAAACCAAGAAACTACAAAAAGAAATAGACAAATGTTAATGATATATATATATATATATATATATATATATATATATATATATATATATATAACAATAGCAAGGACCTACCAAACAAAATACCAATAATGATGAAAAAGATAGGGAAACAAATTAGTAGATAAATAGAAAATGGATAATTAAAAAGTTAAAAATAAATAATAATAGAAATTAAAGAAACTTCAATAAGCATGAAAGAACTAAATGATACGGAAAATCACTAATCCATGTATGCACTTGTTATCACCTAGAAATGCACCCTATGCAAAGTTATGAAAACTAAGCTTTCTAGAGAAACATGGGATCATTTCAAGGCTGTGGGTCACCTAAAGCTGAAATGAACCTCCGGAGAAGGTCGGCTTCCTTTGGTGTCACCTAAACTACTGATTTTGAAAGGAAAAGGGAGAAGGAGAATTCATAAAAAATGAAAATTAAAACCTATGGTGATGCACCAAGATGATAGGAACAATGAGATACTTTGATTACACTTGAATACTGATGATGGATATGGGACTGCACAACAAGATCCTATAGATTATGCATACAAATAGGTTTGACATGCACACACTTTCAAGAAGGAAAAGCAGATTTTCACAAATTAAAAGCTCATGTGCAATTGAGTAAACACAGTTTGTAACCTACATAATACTACTTTTGCAAAGAAAGGCATGCTAACATGAAACAAAGCTATAAGGAAAATAAATATTTCACTAAGTAGCTTGATGAATCACTTAAAAATTCACAAGAACCAGAAGGCAAAAAATGAACCATCAATGGGAACCAAGGTAAGTTTTATATAACATGCTCCAAAATGAGTTACAAAATTTTTCTAATATGAGAGAGGACTGTAGAAGTTACAAACTTAAGAAAAGCATCTGGAGAACTCCTTTACAAAGAGGCAAAAATGCCTTATATACAAAAGTGTGTTGGCCCTTGCCCCTAGGGCTTACAAAAAATATTCGGCTTCAGAAAGATCTATCCTTAGATCTTTTAAAGAAGTTACATCTGCATTCAATGTGTAACCTCGCCGTCCATGTCGGTGTGAAAGATCGCCCTCAGGAGAATCATTCTGATCTTTTGTAGCTACCACATTCACTTTTGGTCCTCGTGTCCATCTTCAAACCCCTTGTCGAGTTGCTTTTAATGCTTCAGAGCTCGAGCGATCCACGTCGCCTTCACCCTTTTGATCTTCTTGGCACGTCAAGCTGGTCGCACCTAGCTTCCCGGATTGGTCAAGCGGATGCCACAAAGTTTAGTGGTCAAATATCTGTCGCATCTCGGTGAGACACTAGAAGTGTCTCACTAGATACCCCTCGCAGATATCGACATAGAAAACAAGCTCATTGAGAGTTCTCATTGAGACACAAAAGTTATATCAAAATCATCTTTGTCATCGCTCAGAACATCAACAAGACATATCGCTTTCGACAAGATGCTACAGTGAGCCCTTCAGGAGTCATACCAACATCGCCACTTCATTGGCAAATCCATCGCTGTCGGCTAGAGATTACGTGTTCGGGAAGACCTTATATCAAGCCCCTCCTCTCTCGGCGAGCACATCCATGTCGGAAAGACCCTATCAAGTCGGTAGGACCTCATAGCAATGACAGATCTTTCTCCCCAGGCTCATTTTGTATCGGCTAGACCCTACCGGGTCGGTGAGACCTCATGGTGAGCTCATTTCATTTACCCTGAGCTCACTTTTGTTTCGGCGGGACCCTATCTTGGTCGATGAGACCTTTTGCCGAATTCAAAATTTCCAATGAGACTCCTCGGCAGGGACCACCATTCCATGTCAGCGAGACAACTCCCTTTCATCGAGACATCATAGCGAGACTACCTTTCTTCAAGTCGAGCTCACATTCTTTTGGTAAGAGGCTGTCGGGTTGGTGAGACATCATGGTGAATTCCTTCCACTTCAACAAAACCACCTTCAGTCGGTGAGACCTTACATCGATCGAACCCTCCATCAGCAAGTGCAACCTCCTCGAAAAGACATCGCCCTGTCAGTCAGACGATATACTGATGGCAAGATGTCACGGCAAACTCATCTCATTGTCCCCAAGCTCCTACTTGTTTAGCAAACTCTTTTTCATTTCGAGGCAATCACCAATGGTCGGCGAGACCTCTCACCAAGGTCCCTCTTGTCTCCCCGCTGACATCTCTTTTCGCTGAGACCACTCGCTTGTCGCCGGGACCTCCTAGCAAACTCCACCTGTTTTCCCAAGCCCACTTCATTTTGGTGAGACCCCCTGTTAGTCGCCGGGACTTCATACTGAAGGAAAAACTGTCTCCCTTGGCGCCATCTTGGTGAATAATTGTTGGTGTGACTCCTGCCGGTCGGGAAGACCTCACAGCGGGTGACAAAACCTTATGCCGAGAGCTCCCCAATGAACAAATTTTGGCATGACCCTTTTCAAGCGGAGAGATACATGAAGACTCTTGGTGACTGGTTTATTCAACCACATAGAACACACTGCCAATTGGCAAGACAGCAGGAGGGTCTTGCTGACTTTCTTCTCTGATAAGTTTTGTGCCAAAACTGATTGAGGCATGCTTTTCAACTGAGATCCTTGTGAAATGTCATCAGATGCATGACCTAACCCTTGATGCAAATTTCCAATTTGGCCCTTGTGAACATCTGAAACATAATTCATCTTGCCTAATTGAGCCCGTAGGTGAAAATTGGGTAACAACACTAATTAGAGTGTAAGTGTTGAATTGGGCGAGATGAAAAATGCCTAAAAGAAAATTATGTTATATTACAAATAGGGGGTTAGAAAAAAATGGATATTATGGAATAACATAAATACCTTAAACAATAGATGATAAAAGATTAGAAAACTTTCAATCAAGGGATGTACTTGCAATTGTAACCAATGATGCTTGATAGTGAAACTCAAAGAATTTTTTGTGCTAAAGGTTGAGAACCTGGAGGAAAATTCAAGATCATTGGAGATAAACACTTAGATCATTGGATAGAAAAAAGATCATTGGGTTCCTTTGGTTAGTCTTTTTGAGAGATCTTGAGTGTAGATCTTGGTCGATTTTAAAATTTTGAGTGTGATCTTCTCTTGCATTGAATGATGATTTTGAGAATAAAAAAAACTTGATAGAAATACTAGATTATGGGGGGTTCCTCTTTGTAGATTTGTATTGCAAGTTCTTTTGGGAACTTGTTGGTGAGCTCAAGGTGTTCAAGAAAGTTAGTTTTTATTTTGTTTCATTCAAATTGGATATGTGAGGCTAAATCTATGAGGGTTTGAAGTTAGAAAGTAGTTTCTAGATATAGGAGGTAGCTATAATTTTGGGGAATTTTGGGTCAAAATAAACCTCTCCATCACATTCAAAAGGCCCAAGAACCTCAAGATCAAATATAAAATTATCAAAATCAAACTTTACCCAAGCCCTCAATTTTTCCCCTCTTCGGTCCTACAATCATATATACAATTTTACCATTGACGCCTAATCACAAGAAGGTAAGGTCAATAGATAAAAAATAATAAATTAATAGTTGTTATTTATTTAATTCTAAAAACTAAAAATAATAATAGTAAATTAATAAATAAAAAGGGACCATAGCAGATCTACAAACTTGCACATGTATATGATACCCACAGGTACTAGGTGGCCTTGCAATGGCTATGTGGCATGGTACCCACTCGCCACTCACTAGGACGTGACACTCCCACTACCTTTCACCATTGGCCAACATATTCTAGTAGTTGATAGAATATTCCATCCAATAATCCATCAAAAAAGAATTTTCAAGGCATCAATAAAGAAAACCTCAATGAAAGGAATATTCCATAGAATTGTAGTGTAGGAAAATGTATCCCTTTACATTTTCACACTTTTTTGGGCCCTCCCTATTCAAACATGGATTCTTTATGCTTTAATTGGTCCTATTTTGCATCCACAAGCCTAATTAAATGCATTTTTTTCGAGGATAATTTTGAAACTTATCAAATGACAAATCATAATTCATGTTTTTAGGTTATGTGTTCTAGATCTAGTGATCTAGAACTCATATACCACCTTGGGCCTATGGGTCCCACCTAGGTTTTGGGGCCTGATGTTAAACATTGCATGAACTTAACATTTTCTTGAAATTTGTGTCCTAAGTTTTAGCTACTAGGACTCATATGCCCCAACTGGCGTATGAGTCCCACTTTAGCTCGGACCTATTTTAAATTCAATTCTTGTCAGGATTTTATTCTCCTAGATCTGATGTCAACTTGTAGTGTTGTAATTTTGGGAAATTTGGCATAAACAAGTATAAATACAAGGCTATTTCACATAATTTCTCCTAGCAAGTTTTGAAGTCACCTAAGATTTTCAAGAGAGCATTCCTATAGAAAATTTCATGATCAAGAGTGATTACAAGAGCATTCAAGAGCTGATTATCAAGCATTTGGAGTAGCATTCAAGATTCAAGCATCATGTCAAAGTCTTCATGCATCATGTGTGTTTGTGAGCTAACATTTGTGATGTAGGTTTTCATGATTCAAGCAAGCATTCAAAGACATTATCTCATATCAACAATCAAGAGTCAAGATCCACATCCATTGGAGCTATTTCACACAAGATTGCAACTTTTATTCAAGGGTTTGGTGAGTTGTAACATCTCATTCCTTCATGCTATTTCATTTCATTTCAAGGTTTGATTACCGAAATGGGGTTTGACCAAGGCAAACCCCTATCCACTAATAAATCAACATTTTTCTCTCTTCATGTGTGATTGCAAATCTAGTTGATTTGGAGCTTGAACATCCTTTGAAGACAAAGTTGCAAGTTTGAAGAAAGTTGTTAAAGTTGTCATCTTCATAGAAACTCACTTACAGATTAGAATTCAAACTTTTCGGACCTAAAGATTGAACAAGATGAATGCTACAGAAGATCACTAGAGGCTACAAAAGTTTCAGTCAAACCCTAATAATGGGATTAAATTTCCCCTATGGGCGTATGAGTCCTAGTATACCTCTTTTTAGCAATTTCCTATAAATCTTGATTTGCCAACAAAAGATTCCAGATTCAACCTAGATTCTAGTAGCATAACTAAATCACCCAGTCTGGTGTATGAGTCCCAGTATGATTCAAAAAACATAATTTTAGAGTTGTAGACCTTGCTTGGAATCCACCATTTTACCAAGTTCCTTTTTGTTTGTTCATGTGGTTTATTACTTCTAAGTTTCTAGGGTTTAGTGCATTAGAGTTTGCATTTCTCCTTTGAAGCTTTATTTTAATGGTGAACACCCCCCCCCCTTTTAATCACACCTAAGGAAACCCTCTTATATATCCTTCCCTCAATTGATTCACTTAGTTGAGGGATCTTGGTTTCCTAATGAACTAAGAATGAAATAGGTCACAACCCTGAGTTTTCTCCCTCTTCCAAAGGTAGGACACACCTATTTCCTTTGGTTCAAGAATATTTTGTGTGAGAATATTTTGGTGTCATACAACATATTCCTTGTTGAAATTGACATTCCCTTTTTAAATTTCCCCTCCTTCTCCATTTGTATTTTGGTTTTGAAAGGTGGTTTTCAAACACTCATAACTTGGGCTCAAGACCTCCTTTTTTGAGCATTTTTTTATTTGGGGTATAATTTTGTGCTCTACGTAGTGGTTCAAATATTTTTTTATTTTGGTGTCTATATTTTACAAAAAAAATATATTATCACAAGTGTTGTTAAGTCATTCTCATTTAGGGAACTTTTGGGACTCTGTTCTCTCTCCTATGGTAACACTTTTGGGTGTAGTTTTTAGAAAGTGCATAATTTTTTATGTACTTTTTAGTAGTGTGATTATATTGATATCATTTTATCAAAAAATTGTACTTTAATTTTGTGTTCAAATTTGGCACTTTTACGTACCAAGATCAAGACCACTTCACTATTTTGGCAAGTGACATTTGTAATCACACTAATCATAAAGTGCCAAGCTCATATATTTTTGGAGGGGTTCTTTGATTAAGTGAATTTGTGGGGAAATATTCTTGTGATTATGGTTCCATTCCTTTTGATTTATGTTCTTTCCTTCTTGTTTAATCATGGAGCAATCTTAAACTCCACTTCTAACACTTTCAACTATCCTAAATAGAAATATGAAATTAAAAAAATATTAAGAGTTGAGAGGTTGTATAGGATAATTAATGGGCTTGATGGTAAACCAAAAGATGATGAAGCTAAAAAGAATAAGTGGTTGAATATTTGTGAAGAAGTCATTGGATATTTGTGCTTGTATATCTCTCCTAATTTGTTATTTGACATTGAACACTTGGATACACACATGACTATGTGGATTTCATTGGGGAAATGGATGGAATTCAGGGAAATTTGTTGGAGAATGAATTAATCATTCTCAATCCATATAATTTGATAGAACACAAGAATTCACCACCAAATTAAAGTCACTAAGAACACAAATTGAAGGATTATAAAATTGAAAAAATAGATACACAATTGGTGCTAAGTGTTCTCTCAAAGCTAGGACCTAAATATTTAGTTTTTATGTCTACTTTCTATGCTACAAATAATGCCTTTAGGAGTGAGTTTAAATGCTTTCTTTTGAGGATTTTTCTATGAAAATCACTAGAGAGCAAGATAAGATTATTCAAATGGGTGCTTTAAAGTCTTCAAAATCCCAAGCCTTGATTGCAAAGGATGAGAAGTCTTCAAGTGACGTTCGAGAAGAAAAAGAACAAGCCTAAGAAGAACACAAAATATACATCTAATTCCCTAAAATAACATAAAAAATCCTCTTCTAAGGGCGAATCATCTAAGAAAGAGAATCCTACTTGTGCATATTGCAAGAAGGATGAACATGAAAAAAATTATTATTAGAAGGACCTTGATGAGTTGAAACATCTTCTTGTGAAGAACAAAATTAATTTCCCTTCTATAATGTCTCTACTTTAGCTTCTTCCAAACACAAAATTTGATAAGAAAAAAAATCATCATATTGGGACAAGGGTGCTGCCATAATAGTGGTTTACACTTTCTATCCTGATTTTTGTTGAAATCCCATATTTTTTAGAAAATATAATGATTTAAGCCTTGAAAAGTTCCATTTAAAGGATTCCAATTGAAAAGGGTTTGATCAAACCACCTTAGACCAAGCCCCCTCGGATAGAACCCCACTAGTTTTAAACCATACCTATAACGAAGTCTCTTTTACACCTATCAAAATGCTAATAAAAAACCACTTTTGATTAACCTTTTGGGGGATCAAATGAATTCATTTGAAATTTATTTTTTTAAGTATGTATTCCTTATTATAAGCTTCCAAAAAAGTATAATTTTAATTAAATTAAATTTGATTATTATATTTATTTTTTATTTCTTGTGAATGTAGGTTTTTTACCGAAAATCAAGCTCTCTATTCTGCACATGTGGAAAATAGAAGATATTTAAATATTTTTTTTGAAAAATATGAGTGCACTAAATATTGAAGTTCTTGATCCAACAAAAAAAAATCAATTTTGATACATACAAAAAAGTTGTGTTATACGGTCCGCTTATGTCTGAATTGTAATTGGTTTGACTTCGAAACTTGATTAAGGAAAAAATATTCAATAAAACACTATGAGACCAATTGGAAGCACTAGATATTGTAGTTACAAATCTAAATTCAAAAAAAAATAAAAATTATCCTTCATGGAAAAAAAGTTATGTGTTATACGGTGAGCGTCACTCCTTAAAAATGGTGTTTACTGAAAAAAAACTAGTTTTTGAAGGAGATGGAAAAAGAAGTGCAATATTATTCCAATTTTTTTGAAAATAATATATTTAGAATCTAAAAACAAAATTTCACAAATCATTAGTTTGCATCATCTTCAAATTCCTCATGGTTTAGCCACTATAGGTGTCTGAAAGTGAAGATTTAGTTAGAAAAAATCAGTTCAGTGTCTAGTTTAGGCAAAAATTGTAAACCAGTATTGTGGGATCACCCACAAGTAAGAAAAAAGGACAAGCTCTTTGTGCTTCTATAGGTCATGGATTAGGGAGGCGACTTCTAGATTCAAGAGCTTCTTATCATATGGCATCTTCGTGGTCTATGTTCTCTTCTTTTGAGCCTTATGTCATGCCACCTATTTTCATGGGAAATTATACTTTTGTAAATGTAGTTTGGAGGGGATCTATTGCTATTGGGGATGGAATCTTTAATGATGTATTGTGTGTACCTCATTTTACAAACAATATCCTTTCTATCTATCAAATCACTCATGGTGGAACAGGGGGGACTGTAGAATTCACTCTTGATTTAGTTGTCATTAGATACTTGGAGAGAATATAAGTCATTGCTATTGGGATGGTTGATCTTGCATCTCGGCTAAACACATTTTCAGATTTTGTTCCTAATGATAGCTTTGATCCTGTGGATGATGATCACACTTCTGGTGTGGACTATGATTTTGAGGAGAATTTTGGTTACTTGAACTTGGGTGTCCTCACGAGTGATCCAGTTCTTGAGCCTTACATTCCATATCCTCCATATACTATTGTATTTGATGATGCTTGTGTTGCCACAATTTTGGCTTCTTTTGATTCAATGCAACACCATATTCATTATCTTCTAGATGTAGTTTTTTGAGATGAGTATTTGACAAACATTACAAGTTTGTTTCCAAAGTCTCATATTTTAGACTTGGGAGACACCATTGATTGCACTCATCTTCTCTTTGATGGAGATGATCATTCTTTAGTTGTTGTGAGGTAACACTCTAACCCTCTTCTTCATTCTTTACTGACCATCTTCATAATTTGACATGATTGTGGATACTTTTGAATAGCATTTTGAGGAGGATTCTTTATCTTTAGAGATGATATCTTTGTCTTTGGATTGTGATCTACAACCATTTCTACTAGATTTTAGATTTTCCTCTTCATTAATGTGGCCTAGAATGCTTGATTTGGTTGTGACAACTTTCAATAATGACATGAAGGCAATTAAGAATAATTCAAAGACATCACACATCATAATTTTTCCCTCATCTTCCTTACAAGAATGGGAAGACACCCTACATACTATCTTGGTTTTATTTCTTCCAAAGGGGAGGAATGTTGTTTAATGAGATTGTATCATCTTCAACATTGAGTGTCGAGCATTTACCATCCTTGCAAGAGACTCTACATTGAGGGGAGTTGCATGGACTCTCTTCTTCTCTCTTAGGGGGACTTTTTCATTGCATGGAGTTTTGTCCTTCTCATTATTCAATGAGAGAATTTCATTTTCATCTCTCTTTTGGGGAGGAGTTTTGTCCCACTAAATTTTCTCTTTTTCTTCATTTTTGTTATATTGCATTGTACATGGGTACCTAACATGGCCTAGTAGTTGAGACCCATCATCATATTTACACAATTTTCATTAGTTTCCTCCTCCCTAAGTTGCGCTTAAGGGGGGTGTTGGTGTGAATATTGTATCCTATGTAACTAATTCATCTAGTAGGTCATATTCACATGTTAAGTTTACTTAGGACCTATGAGATGATCCCTAGAAATATCCAATTTCCTTGCTTTAGTTTCATACTTTTTTATCTTATTTCTGCTAAGTTTCAAAGATATTTCTAAACCTTTTCATATACTTTAAGTATTTAAAATCATTGAACATGATATACTATATTGATGAATGATTATGTGATCTTTGAATGTCAATGGAATTTAGTAGAGTTTTGTGATTAATTATAGTTGTTAACAATGAAAAATTCCTTTGGAATAAGACACCCATGTAGTGAAGGACTTTCTAACCCGCAAGAAAAGGATTTTCAACCTGCTATAGAAGGATGTTGGTTTGCTATAGTTAGAGGAGGTGATCAACTACAACACATGCATTTTTCCCCAAAGTTGATGTAGGCAATGGTCTGATAATATGAAGATGAAATATTCATAGATCACTCCAATCAAGAACAAGATTTTTCTCTCAAGAATATAACCCCCTCTACATTTCCCAATTTCTATGAATTAATTATAGAATATCAAGACATATTCCTATTTGATTTTGATATTAGATGCATAAGTTATGATTACACCATGAATTCTCATAGAATAAAACTCTTCCCAACCACATTGAAAGATGTTGCTTTGCAGTGGTTCATGGGGCTAGGAAGAAATGCAATACCAAATTGGGAAACTATGAAAGATAAATTCTTGTAAAAGTACTAGGTTTATTGTTGAGGAGGAGACATGAAGAGAGATGACATATTCAAGATGTCACAAAAGGAAAAATAACCACTTGAAGACTATATAGAAAGATTCCATTTTTTATTGAAGAAGTCACAAAAATAGGCTACCTCTAGAGTCACTAAAGCTACTATTTTTGTGAGGGGTAAATGAAGATTCCATGAATGCATTAAACCTCATAGGAAAAGGGTATATTTCTCAAATTCCTTTTGATGAAATCTTGCATATGTGTCAAAATTATTCAAGGTCATCTATGAAGAAGACGAGGGGTACTAAAGCTTTCTCTTCTACCAAAAAATCCACAAGTGTTTCCAAGGTGGAACTTGGCAACATTTTGTTTAGCATGGAGGGTACAATAAGCCATATAGCTACCCAACTAGATACTTTTCACATCAAAAGGAAACAAGAGGAGGTAGAGGTTGCTCCCACTGAATAATGTCCATATTGCTACCAAGAAAGGGTCAATTATAAATACAAAAAGATTGCCAACATTTCTGAGAAGCAAGGGAAACTTGAATTTGGTACCTTGGAGGATGAGGAAGGATAAGTGTTTTATATTGCTCAATGCAAGGCACGGAAGCAAAGACAAAGTATGCCCCCAAGATCCCTCATCTTATAATATGTCCTTTTTTGGGGTCAATACAAACTTCTCTAACTAGAATAATCAACCTTATAATAACATGCAAAATCAACCATGGTTAATGACCCAATCATTTAATTGGACTCTATAGTAGGGGATGTGGCAACAAAAACCATACTGAGCCCCAAACTACAATCCATAGTGGCAGTCCCCTCAAAACCAATGGTCACCACAATGGTGTGGGAACCAATAGTGGTAGAACCAAAATGTCAACTACTCGCAACCACATCAATCTTTGCAACAAAAAAACCAACCATATTTATCCCAACACAACCAAAAGAATCTCAATTTCCTACTCAACCTATACCAAACCCTATAAATAAGCTTGTTCAATAGGATTACACCAATGAATCCATCTAGTACCCAACCTATGGGGTTGAGGTTAGTAATTTCCACATATGTTTAAGAATTATTATTGTTGGATCATCATCCCATTATATGATAGAACTTACAAATGAGGAACCAACAATAAAAACCATCAACAATTCAATAAAGTAACCTGACTAAGGCAAGTCACATCAAGACAACCCAAAAAAAATTGAACCTGAATTTGATTTCTTGAGACAACTTAAGAATGTATGTGTAAAGATACCCTTGATTCAAGTTATTAAAGAAATGCCCATTTACACAAAAATTGTGAGGGAATTATGCCTTAAAAATTTACATAGGAAAAGAAAAGACTACCAAATTGTTCATGTTTTGGGTCAACTGGCTGATATTATGCTAGGGCACATAGTTGTCCCAAAGTATGTAAAGCTTTGGAGTCCTATTGTAGATGTATAGATTAATGACACACTTATCAAGAACACTCTAATTAACTTAAGGGAAACCATCAATGTAATGACAAGAGAAATAATGCAATACATTCAACTAATGGATCTCAAACCCACACCTATGGTTCCATAATTAGTAGATAGGTTAACCATCAAGCCAAAAGGTATTATTGATGGTTTATTTATTACATTGGATTCATGGGAATATCCAACATACTTTATGGCTTTCAACCCAAATCCAACTTTGGAGGATATCCCTTAATCTTAGGTAGGCCATGGTTAGCCACTATAGACACATTTATTAAATGTAGATTTGGTAACATGAAAATTTCTAATGGGAATGTGACAAAAAAATTGACCCTTTATTCACCTGCACAACCACATGTAGAATTGGAACTAACTATTTGGCCAACCCTAGAAGAATATGACCAATACTCCTTGCAAACACTTATGACTATAAAGGTAGTAATAGTTTGATTCAAATAGAGGATTAAAAAATCAATTATATATTCACAAAATGAAAGATAGCATCATACATGTAGAATTTTTGTAATAATTATATTAATCATATCAATGGAGTATATTCATATATCTTCTCCTATACTTTGTACATGTTTCTCTTCTTCTTCTATATTTTATATATACATTCTCACATATATATTTTTACATACTACTTCATGCACAAACTTCTATATACATTTGTCTTACATTGTTATTCATATATTTCCCTATACATATATCTATGGGATGGGACATGAACCATCTATCCTACCCCTACTCTAGATGGTATATTTTCAATTTGAAGGCTCACAAGCTCTTTGCGGAAAGATGCGGTAGGATTTGCACAACGGTGTCTCAAATGTTGCTCTTTCTTGCCAACATCATCCCCCCTTTCAAAATTTTGACTTGTCCTTGATTCAATACTACTCTACTAGAAGAATATACTTATATATCTCATTGAGTTTAGAAAAGTGGTGCTCCCATTGTGTTTTGGCGAAGTGTAGTTGTTATGTTTGAACATGGATTTGTAGGAGTAGCTTCTCTACCTCGAAAAATTGTTTGGGGAATTTGTATTTTGTGTGTTAATTATTGTGCTTCCTAGAGAACTCTTGTGATATGTACTAGCCTTAAACTTACTAGTTCCCTCAATTTGTGGAATATGTTTCAGCTCTTATCCCTTTGATCTTATAGTTGTTGAAATTGGGCATGAAGTGCTTCTATTTGCACCAAGATTAGTCATTTGTATCTTGAAGGGAATTATATATCATGGCTCTCTAAAGTATCTAAACTTTTAGTTGGTCCATTTGAGCCTTAATCGGAGTTGTTAGTGTTCGCCATTTCAAACAAAACTAGTATAGTGCATTGAGATCTCCTTTAGTGTTCTTCAGAGTGTTGATTTGAGACTTTAAGGTAGAGTGTGTAGTAGCACATTTATTCCTTTCCTCATCCATTTTTTTCTTCTTTTATTTTTCCTAATGTTGTTGCCTCATTGTTTTCTTTTGTAATTGGGTGTCCTTAATCACCCCATCTACCAAAATTATCAACTGGGGCTGTCAAGGGTTGGGATGCACTATAGTAGAACAAGAAAATAACACCTAAAATAGCGTTGGATTTTAGTTCACGAATCGGGTGACTTGGCTAGCACTAAACTTGGCACAAACAGGCATGACCATTTCGGCACCAATGTTTGTGCTGGATTTTGCGCCGGAGTCAGTGTCGTAGTTAGTGCCAAAAAATCACAGCCTCCCGAAAATAGCACCCCTGTTAGCGCCTAAAATAGCACCAAGAAATAACATAAAAAATAACACCTAAAATAGCACCCAATTTGGCTTCTGGTTTTGCTTCTATGTCTACTCCCATTTTTGCTTCTAATTTTGCTTCTAGTTTTGCTTCCAATTTTGCTTCCAGTTTTGCCTCCAAGTTTGCTTCCAATTTTTCCTCTAATTTTGCTTCCAAGTTTGCTTCCAATTTTGCCTCCAATTTTGCTTCCAGGTTTTCTTCCACTTTTGCTTCTAGTTTTTCTTCCAGTTTTGCTTCCGATTTTGCTTTCGGTTTTGCTTCTAATTTTGCTTCTGATTTTTCTTCTAGTTTTGCTTCTAGTTTTACTTCCATGTTTGCTTTCGGTTTTGCTTCCAAGTTTGCTTCCAGTTTTGCTTTTGATTTTTCTTCCAGGTTTGCTTCCAAGTTTGCTTCTAGTTTTTCTTTTGGTTTTGCTTCTAGGTTTGCTTCCAGGTTTGCTTCTAGTTTTACTTCCGGTTTTGCTTCCAGTTTTGCTTCCAAGTTTGCTTCTGGTTTGCTTCTAGTTTGGCTTCCATTGTTGCTTCCTTTTTTGCTTCTAAAAATGCTTCTTGTTTTGCTTACATTTATTGATTTAATATGTTTTATTTTAATTTAATTAATTAAATATATCATGCCTCTTAAATAACTCATATGATTAAATAACAAGATAATTATTTTATTTGGATCGATAACACAATTTTTTTGTATTGCTTGTAAAGATAAAAAAGTACATCTATTGTTCAGTGTCATTACCCACCAAATTTCCACAGCAAATGACAAAAAGAAGAGGCACCTTAACGTGTAGAGTAAAACATTAAGTAACCCCTGTAACTGTTTACCCGTAAAATCCTTACAAAAAATAACCACCATTAACAGTGTTTAGAGTTACACACTTTAATACAACAAAAGCGGAGGGAGAATTCAAAATCAAACACAAACAAACACGACTAGTCTTAATGAGCTCCACCTGGACCCAATGGATGCTTGGCTATCTCCTTAAGAGGCTTCTTCTTCGGCCGCTTCCCCGACTTCTTCTTTTGGCACTTCATTTTCGCTTCCAATCCCTGCATATTTTCCTTTGCTTGTGCTAGAACTTCATCAACCTCCATGAGTTCGATGAAGAGTTTGAGCACTTTCCATCCTAAATGTGCTTCCTCACAACAACGAGCTTTTTATTTTCCTTTGGGCCAATGAATAAAAGGTTTGAGCCCTAGTATCCCATAGAGCTCCTCATTTTCATCATCTACCAGTCCTTCAGAATAATCTAAACCTACACCCGAAACCGCCCATTCGAGGATGAACTCCATGCCTACCAAAAAATCTTCATGCACAATTTTCTGCATCACCATCCTCACCATTTCCACTGGTTCACCTAAATCCAAGCCCCATGCCACAATTAAGGAGTAAAAGTCCATGTTGGTTTGGTATTTTTGTTCAGAGAGTCGAAATCCCTGCCACAAATCATTTTTGCACACTGCACTAGCCGCTCATCGTCAACAAGGAAAAGGCCCTCTAGTCATTTTCTAGATCCCTCCCCATAAAACGGGCCCAAAGATCTTTGTGACTAGAAGGTGAAATTGGCTTCCATTTCTCCTAACAACCAGCACTACCACCACCAAAGTTTGTTGCAGAGTTTTTCTCGACCCTTTCCAAATGCAATTAACACATCTTAATCGAGGGCTTGCATTTAACACCATCTTGGATTGCCCACACTTTCTATTAATGAAGTACTACTTCACCACCGCTCACCACCTTGTTTATGAAGTACTTTCTATTAATGAAGTACTATTCCACTCACTTCGCCACCTTGTTCATTTAAGGCATTGTCCTCTCCCGTGTTTTCACCTAAGTCCACTAACTTAACACCTCTAAAATCCTCCAACCTAAATTCCCCCATTTCACCAAAATTTAAAGCCCATTTAGATAAGACATTTGCTTCCACATTACCACCTCTTTTAATGTGGCTCACCACAAAACTTTCAATTATGTTCTAGAGGTACCAAGCATTAATTGTACCTTTCATCACTGCATGAACTATTATTGTAACATGATCATCATCTATAATTAAAACAAGTGAGTCAAATATCTATAATTTAATTGAATTTGACAACATCCATCTGACGATGAAATTAAAATCATCATGCATTAATAAATATCCATCCAAAATCGCCGACCACTTTTAATATATATAAATTGACAAGTCAATATTGATAAGATCATCATCATATATAACTAAAACAAGTGAAAGTAAAATATGCCCGATTACATCAAAACGTAATCCAAATGATATATGTCCAATAATTAGACATAAGTGAAAATGATACATGTACAAATGATATAAATAAAATTGATAAATTATGTAACTCAAGCGATACAAGTCAAGATGATACATGTCCAAATGATATATGAGTGAAAATGATACATGTCAATATGATACAACTCAACAATATAGTACTGTAGGCTGTGAAAATGATACATATGATGGTAACCATGAAAAGAGTCATCATAACGACATATCAACAATGATCCGTAGTCTATATGATCATGAATGTCACTGGTTATTATCACCAACTGTCTCATCATCATCATCACCATCGTGATCATCATCATCATCATCATCATCATCATCATTATCATCATCATCATTGTCATCGACCTCAGTGTATTCCACATCTGTGTCATCATCATCCTCTTCCATGTGATCTATAACGGCATAACCAATATTTTATGGATCTATATCATGTTGAGGGTCATCTTGATCTTCTGGAAGACCCGTGTTCTGCAAAAAAAACATTTAGAATGAAAAGTTATTATTTATTTCATGCAATAATTTATTTTTCTATTATATATCTAATATTACAACATATGAGATGAAACCATAATCATATTACATCAAATCAAAGTGCACATACCATAATAAAATTTCAAAAAAGTTACAACTAATACTAGTGACTCAGAAGAAACTTCAGCTTTCAAAAGCAAAGCCAATTAGGCTAGAAGACTTGTGGATGAGGCCAACATTTGGTGGAAGAGGAAGAAAGATGATTATGGAACTCTGGAGGCCCACCATAATGGATTCGGTGTTAACCATGAGGAAGCGAAGAAGCTGATATCATGTATCAAAACAGTAAGCATGCATTCTTCGGTTAGCAGGAGAAGGAGATGATTTCTTTGCTTCTTTCATTTGCATAACCATATCACGGCATGGGAACCATGAAGACCAAGGATGTCCAGTTTTATGTGGAGGTAATGGATGTGGTCCAAACTTTAGGAGGGTAAAGAAGGTCAATGTATGATCTGGATGAAATTAAGGAAGAACAATAAGAGAGGAACAGGAAAAATAAAATCAATACAGAGTTTCAAGGATTTGTCAAGCGAGTAAGAGAGCTATGGGAACAGCCTCATCTAAAATATTTTGAACTAGAGTTTGATATACCATTTAGAAAGCTTTCCTTTCATGGAGTTCCTTTCAAAGCCTCTTCTTTTATTGTTCCTATGGTAAACTATTTGTTAGAGTTGGTGGAATTGCCTTAGTAATCGCTATTAGTGAGATTGAGATTGTTAACTACCAGAAGTATGACAGGAAAAGGCTGTGTAGCTATTTTCAAACAAACTCAGCGGAGATGGCCTCCCTCAGCTAGCCAACTCTCAATAGCTACTAATATCAAAGTGAATTTGAACTCATAGATACAAGAAAGTGTAGTAAAATAACTGACGGTATTTGAAAGTATGCAGTAGTCGAATACATTGGCGAAAGGCCGGTACTAAACACAGAAGCTGGTAATTCGATCAGTGATAATTCGGAAGAGAGTCGGAACAAGGATATGAACCCTCGATGTTGAAGAGGCATCAAAATCAGATTTCATGTAACCACCATCAAGAGTGTTACAAGCCAACAAGATAGAGGAAATTCTTATATAAGGATAATTTTCAATGTTGCAAGTACCGGCTTTAATGCCAACTACAATGGCAACATTGAAATTCCCTAGCATTATTTATGTTAAAATTTCCTTTAGATACAGGATTCAAAGCACATCAAAATGTGGTACAAATGATTAAATCAGAGATGATCGTAGTAATGAAAAGAGTGCGAAAGGAAGAGAGCTACATTGGTGACTGGGAGAACATTAACTTTCAAAATAAAAGTTAATTAGGCTAGTAGGCGTGTGGATTGGGCCGACATTTGGTGGAAGGAAAGAAAGATATTTCGAACTCTGAGGCCCTACATCACTGAATTCGGTATTCAACCATGAGGAAGCAAAGGAGAGAAGTATCATGTATCAAAACATTAAAGCATGCATTCTTCCTGACTATCGAATAGGAGATGATTACTTTGCTCCATTTTCATTTGCATAACCATATCATGGCATGGGAACCAAGAAGACCAAGGATGTTGAGTTTTATGTGGAGGTAATGGATGTGGTCCCAAACTTTAGGAGGCAAGAAAGGTCAATGTATGATCTGATGAAATTGAGGAAGAACAACAAGAGGGACGAGGAAAATAAAATCAATACTGAGGAGTTTCAAGGATTTGTCAGCCAGTAAGAAGAGAGCTATGGGAGCAACCTCATCTAAAATATTTTGAACTAGAGTTTGATATACCATTTAGAGAGCTTGGTTTTATGGGTTCTTTCCAAGCCTCTTGCTTTTATTGTTCCTATGATAAGCTATTTGGTAGAGTTGGTGGAATTACCTTCTTAGTAATCACTATTAGTGAGATTGAAATTGTTAACCTCGAGAGAGTATGACTTGGGAAAAAGGAATTTGATATGGCTATTATTTTCAAAGACTTCAAGTAGGATGTACTCTGCATTGACGCCATTTCTCAATCTTCACTTGAAGGCATCAAGGAATGGCTGAACTCCATGGATATAAAGTATTATGAAAGCATAATGAACTTGGTGACCCAATTTTTGAAGAGTATTAGCGATGATCTAGATAAATTTATTGAAGATGTTGGTTGGAGATTTTTAATATGGAAGCTAGTGATTTGATTATGATAATTCATAAGAGTCCGGATAAAGTACAAACCCTCGATGTAGAAGAGGTCGAATTAGATTTCATGCTTAGCCACCATCCAAGAGTGTTACAAACCCGATAAGATGGAGGGAATTCTTATTAAAGGATAATTTTCAATGTTGCAGGTACCGACTTTAATGCCAACTACAATGGCAACATTGAAATTCCCTAGTGGTATTTATGTTAAGGAAATTTCCTTTAGATGCAAGGATTAAAAGCACATCTGACCATGTGGTATAGATGATTAAATCCCAAAGATGATGCATTAGCAATGAAAAGAGTCTGAAAAGTGAGAGAGAGCTACTGCTTGGTGACATAGGAGAAGCTTGACTTTCAAAAACAAAGTCAATTAGGCTGGCAGATGTCTCGATCGGGCTAGCATTTGGTGGAAGAGGAAGAAAGATGGCTGGAACTCTAGAGGCCCACCATATGGGATTTTGGTATTCAACCATGAGAGTAGAAGAGAGAGCTGATATCATGTATCAAAACATTAAGCATGCATTCTTCAAACAAGCGGAGAAGGAGATGATTACTTTGCTTCATTTTCATTTGCATAACCATATCAAGGCATGGGAACCAAGAAGACCAAGGATGTCGAGTTTTATGTGGAGGCAAATGGATGTGGTCCAAACTTTAGGAGGCAAGAAGGTCAATGTATGATCTGATGAAATTGAGGAAGAACAACAAGAGAGGGACATGAAAAATAAAATCAATACAAAGTTTCAAGGATTTGTCAAGTGAGTAAGAGAGCTATGGGAGCAACCTCATCTAAAAGATTTTGAACTAGAGTTTGATAAACCATTTAGAGAGCTTGGATTTTTGTAATGTCCCCTTCTCAGTAGTGATTAGAGCAGTTGACCGTTGGCCTATTCTAGAGACCCATAGGCTACTTGGAGGAAAAATTAGGGTTTCCTATTTTATAGGGGGTTGTTGCTTGAAGTTTGGAGTTCGGTTTGCGGATTCTTTCTGGGCTTTCAGAGAGCTTCGCAGTGGTATGACATGCATGGTGATCCGAGAAACTTCACAAATTTTCTATTTTTAGTAAATTCTATTTCTGGCAGTGGTCTTGTTGGCTTTAGTGTAGTTGGTTCTCTTCTTCAACCAGTTCAGTGGGTATTGTGATTTTTGGCCTTTTGATACATTTTTTGGAGAGAAAAGTTAATTTAATTAAAATAATGTTATATTTTAATGTTATAACCCCTTGGCCTAGCTTTATGACTTAAAGTTGTTCTGAAAGGGGGACTTCAAGGGTGGACACCTCATCTAGAGGTAACTTAATATTTCCTAAGGTCAAAAATCATGCTTGAGAAGTGGGATGCCAACTTGGTGAGAGAAGATTATTTTTAAATAAAAGTTAAAAGCTTTCCTTATGAAAAGGGATGCCACTTTTGGAGGGAAAGGAGGTAAATTCAAATTTGAAAATGGGTGCCCTTCTTGAAGCTTCTAGAAGATTCTTCTCAAGTCTAAAAAGAAGACCTCTGCTCTTCATTTCTTCATCTCTTGTCTACCATATCGTTATGCTGCTGGATTGTTTCAGACAAAGCTTTGAGGAAAGCATACCTCCTAGAACTTGGCTCAACTTCTTGCTTGAAAGATAGCAACTAGTTGAGAGATAGATTATAGTTGAGTTGTCTTGCATTTGTAGTGGGTTTCTTGAATTCGTATTTCAGTTTCAAGCATGATAGTAAAGTTTTCAGAGTTGCTGATTTATGTAGCTGATTGTAAGTTTCATTCATAAAACCAAAAATAAAAATATTTTCATTCTGGGTACTTCACATTTGTGTCTTTTCTAGGGTGACCCTTTGTCTTGAGTTGTAGATTTTATAGTGAAGGATTGAAATTTTAAGAAGCAAATCACCCTCCTTGAGGGTCATACTACTTCAAGCTGCATTGGGAGTTGTGCAAGAAAAGATTAAGGGCTATGAGCTAGGTTTTTTTCATTGGAATAGCGACGCCATTATCTTAGGGGTCTTATGCATTTTGTTCTATGCATTTTGGATGAATCTTAAGTGAGTTGTGAGCATATTAGTGAGTTGTGAAGTTGCTGGTCTGTGCATTTTCAGTTTTCAATCAATAATCAGTTATATCAGATTGTGGGAATTCATTAGTTGAGTGAGAAATTGAATCTAAGGGGTCTTGTAAGCATTGAAGAGTTGTTAAACATTATTGCAGCATTACTAGGCTCCTAATCTTGTGTTCTTGGCAAACACTCTATTTCATTGTAAGTTGAACAGTACTACTATCAACATTCTTACTATCATTCTTATTTTACTTTCTTGTACTACCTGCTGAATAAGTGGAAGAGGTTGGCTTGCCACCTTACTTTCTATATTGCACTATACATCATGTTGTTGATCGGCTGAGCTGTCGCTAAATTCATGGATCCTCTGACCATATGCTCTCCCCTCCTCCCACATCAAGTCTTAGGGAAAATTCTTGGTTAGAGTTACTTTTTGATCAGCTAGCTCATAGGGATCCTTTGACCATATGCTTACCCCTCCCACATTGGGTCTTAGGGCACATTCTTGGTTAGAGTTACTTTTAGTTCAGGATCCTCTGACCATATGCTAGTACCTTGTCCAACTTTGGGGATCTTGGTGCACATTCTTGGTTAGAGTTACTTTCCGCATCGTTTTAGTTTTAGAGCTAACCTTGATGGGTGTGTGTTGCATTGTAATTGCTATCAAAAAATTTGAAAAAAATTGGCCAGATCGTTACATTTTCATGGAGTTCCTTTCAAATCCTCTGCATTTATTGTTCCTACGATAAACTATTTGGTAGAGTTGGTGGAATTACCTTTCTTAGTAATCACTATTAGTGAGATTGAGATTGTTAATCTTGAGAGAGTATGACTTCGAAAAAAGGCATTTGATATGGCTATTATTTTCAAAGACTTCAAGTGGGATGTACTCCGCATTGATGCCATTCCTCAATCTTCACTTGATGGCATCAAGGGATGGCTGAACTCCATGGATATAAAGTATTATGAAAGCAAAATGAACTTAAACTGGTGGCCAATTTTGAAGACTATTACTGATGATCTAGATAAATTTATTGAAGATGTTGGTTGGGAATTTTTGAATATGGAAGCTAGTGATTTTGATTCTGATAATTTAGAAGATTCAGATCAAGGATATGAACCCTCTGATGTAGAAGAGGAATTGAAATCAGATGAGGAAGGTTCAGAAGATGAATCTCTTGTGGAGTTAGAGGAGGACGAAGAAGAAGAAGAAGATTCTGAAGAGGAGGAAGGTAAAACATGGTATGAATTAGAAGTCGAAGCCAGAAATGCAGATAAGGAAAAAGGAGACGAGTCTAACAGTGAAGAGGAAAGGTGACAACGAAAGGTAAAAGCTACAAGGAAGTCTCGGGCACCTGATATTAGAGATTCAAGAGGAATACCTGCAAAGAGGCATAAAGTTAGATGAATTGAGTTCATCTACATCCTTGTACTATTTACTCATGCACATAAACAGTCATCTTGTAATCATAAGATTTGAGCTCTATTTACTCATCCTATGCATCAATAAACAACTCAACACAAGAGATGAAAATTGACATATTTTTCACAACAATATCCAACTAAGTTATTGAAACTAAAATATTGATGCCTCGTTCTCCATCCAGATTACAAAATCGTTCCACTTTTTGTTTTGTAACATCTTCTTTTCAAATTGCTTTGGATGGCGGCCATATTTCTCCTCTGTCAAAACATGGCACATGGACTAGTTAAACTAATTAATATGCAATCATTTACTTTTTTTCCAATGAAATAAAAAAATGTCATTTAACATATTAAATATATACTTACAAATAATACAAATCAGGCACATAAACCTTTATGGCCACTGCGATGCATGGCATGAAGTTTCTCAAGCCTAGCCTTAGAGGCCTTGTCCTGAAACATATACTAATTCAATTTAACTATGCACAAATAAAATTTAAATATCGTTTAATAAATTTGATATAATCTTATGAGAAAATTCAAATACCTACATACTCTCCTCACCGGACTTCCTTCGTGCATCAGACTTTTCATATGATTTTACAAGCTCTCTCCATACTTTCACACTTACATCAATTGCCCTTTTTTTTTTCCTTAGCTCAGGAGGGATTTTTTTTATCTTCTTTGTTTGGTTGCACTAAAATCTCTTGCATTTTTGAGACATTCGTAGCTTTATCTTCTTTACAGACCAACCTGTGCAAAATTCATTCTCCATGTCATGGATAACTATTTTTTTTAGGTGCATGGGTATCTTTGAGAATGGAAAATGTAGATGGTCTTTGAACCGTTGAAGGCAAGATTCCTTCAACCTACTCACAAACATTTTCCCAGCATCAGTCATTCAAACTTCCCCTGAAACCACCTTGTATTCTATCTTTGTATTGTAGCTACCAATGCAAGATTGAAAACATGGTGTGGTGGAAGAAGTCTGTGTCCCAGGAGTGGAAGTCTCTGCTCCTTGTTCCACATTCCTAGAGTTTATTGTCACTGATTTCCTCCTAGATCTTTTGCTTGATCTAGGACTGGTTGGGGAATCAATTGATTCACTTTGACACAATTGATTTGTTTGCAATGTTTGAGGGGCATTAATAGATTGTTTTTCTATGTATCTGGCAAGTGTTGTCCAATCCACATTAACCAATTTGTTCACTACCTCTACCCCCAATATGGAAGCCAATTCCTCTTTATCTTTGTCAGTCTCATGTCCCTATATATATATATATATATATATATTTAAATATATTTCTTCTTTTAAATTTAGAAATAAAAAAGTAAAAAGTAAAATTCAAAGAAACAATGGAAACATTTACAAATCTATAAATTGACAATGAATTACCTCATTGTGGCTAGAGTTTGCTAACAATGCTTTCTTCCCTCCATTGCTTGACATTTTGAGGTGACCTAGGGAAAATTATTTATGTCCAGTATGTGGAGGAAAACGAAGTACACACTGTCAGGTATGAAAGTTTTCGTCCAGTTTGTGGTATGAAAGTTTTGTTTTGTGGGCAAATATGTTCGTTGGGTTTGCTTAGTGTTGATAACCTAGGGAAAATATGTTCACTTGGTTTGCTTAGTGTTGATAACCTTATCATGAAAACTCTTTCATAATGCAATCTTGCATGAATTTGTCATGGCATAGGTGACTATGGCGCGGCTAGGCAAAGCCAAGCAGTTTATGCGTTTATTTTCAGCAGTTGCTCAGCAGTGACCGCCCAATTCCTAGATTTTCCAAGCAATTCACTATTTCCTTGATACCCAGGTTAGGGAAAGAATACGGAGGCATCCTCGCTTCGTGCTATAATATTTTGTGCTAAAGCTCAAATGGGTAGGGTAAAATTTTTTGTTGGTTTCTCAAAGGTTTTACAATTTATAATGATGGTACAATTTCAAGGTTGCCTAGATTGGTTAGGCCATGAACCAATAAACAATCATGAATTCAAATGCAATACAAAGAGCAGTAAACAATCATGAATTCAACCAAGAAAAAAAATTGTAACCTTACCTATGGTGTCACAAACTAAATCAAATTTCTCATTAGTTGTTGGTAGCGCCCTGCTCTCTTTCTTCACGCGGTGTTTTTCCCTTTT